>LKNJ01001934.1:104101-179786 GCA_002120245.1 Maccullochella peelii
ATTTGCAAATTGTTTAAAAATCCTACAATGTGATTTTCTGGATTTTTTTTTTTTCTCATTTTGTCTCTCATAGTTGAAGTGTACCTATGATGTAAATTGGAGACCTCTCATCTTTTAAGTGGGAGAACTTGCACAATTGGTGGCTGACTAAATACTTTTTTGCCCCACTGTATATAGTGTATATATTTTTCCTATATTTTAACTCGTCTTAGATTCTCTTTTCTCATTTTACTTGTGTGATTTTCTTTTGTACATTTTTGCATGCAGCACTGTTGGAGGGAGCCTGAGAACAAGAGTTTCATTGCCAACGACCATACAGTATGATGCCAAAGACATTAAACATTCAGCCATGTCACGTTTTCAATAATGTTATGTGCAGTGGCTACAATAAAATTTGTCTCAACTTTGTGAAGTATTTTTCAAGATGTCCAAGATGCTAAACCGACCAGTTTGAGGAGCCACAGCAGTTTGAGTGGTTGCTTTGCAGCCGCGTGGTTTTGGCTGCACATCATTTAAAAGTAAACAGTGTGCAAACATGCACAGTAATGGCACGGCAGTGTTCAAATTAGAGGCTACGGATGGAACATACATATGTGTCCTGAAGCCTCCACTTGGCTGCAGGCAAGCTGAAGGGGAAAGCTTGTGTACAGAGTAAAAATAGTTATGGATGCTTTACTGGCACTCTTCATGTACTGGTAGCCGCATTAAAGTCATCATTTCCACATCTGCAGGAAACTCACTTTGTGCTTTTCCATCAACAGTTGTGCATGAAAGTATAGCAGGGACCGAGACCTCCCTTCACTGCTCACCACTTTGCTCTTTGGTCCAATTAAAATTAAATTAGATGAGTGATTATGAATAGAATTAGAGTCATTTTTGTGGCCTGGTTTACTAAAAGTCAGCAGGATAATGAGGCCTGTGGGCTATTATGAATATGTAAATTATTTGTAGAGCTGATATATTTAGTCAAAAATTTAGCTGAAATGCAACTATTTTGATCATTGTCGTTTTTTAAAACGTAAAAATGACAAAAAAATAGGAACTATTTTCTGGCCTTTCTGTTGTGGTAAACTTTATTCAGTTTACTGTCATTTCATTTGGGCATTTTTGGACTATCGAATAAAACAATTTGATTGTGTCAACTTGGGCTCTGAGAAAACTGTGATTGTGACATTTTATTGACCAAACGATTAATTGATAAATCAGCAGTTTTTTTTAGTGGGTAGGCTGTTCTCATTTAACTTTTCAATGACATTCTCTGTAGATTTGATCTTGAATAAAAATGTAAAACATTATGTATAATTATATACATATATATATAGACCTCAAGACCTCCTCATTGTATGCAACACATAACAATTTTTAGTTCTAGGTTGGCATGTCCCTAAAACCTGGACTTGTCTTTGTTAGTGAGTCGGCCATCTTGTCATTAGACGATCTTTGTTTCGCAGTAGCAGTTGGTGGGCGCATGCGCAGCCGCAACCTCCGCTCCCCCGTGCGCTGAGCGGTGACAGCAGGCTGGCCGGAGACCGTTGCTGCCGCCGCCGGCTTCCAGTCCACGTTGTGAGCTGCTGTCCGGATACAAACTGACACCAGAACGGGACTTAATTTCTGTTACAGGAAACAACAACAACAACAACAGCGACAAAGTGTTTTCGAAGGCTTTTGGACACACTGACCGCCGAGCTTTCTCCTCCCGGTGGTGAACCGACTGTCCGCGAAGGTAAGTGTCCGCTTTTTGTGACAGTTTTCTGCGCGGAGGGAGGGAGCGATGAACGGGCGGCTGCTGCCGTGTTGCTGTCCCGCACGGCTCGGTTTAACTTCAGCTCAGCTTCAGGACTGTCTCTGTGTTAACCTAAATGTGGTGAATTTACTGAAATCTTCGCTTGTTAACGAGATGACCAGAATAACGGCAAGTTTACGTCCGTTAACCGTCCACCCCGCGTGGAGCACTCACCGTCCTGAACGTGGCTTTTTAACGTTGAATGGGAAATACTTTTTTACCGTTTCTTTCCGTTAAAAGACAACATTATTTACCTTTGAGACAAAAGCTGCTGTTCCAGGTAGCCCAGGTGACTACCTGTTATTTAAATTAAGTTTCCATTGTCTTGGTTTTAAGCTCTCGCCGATGCACCTGCGCACTGAATGATTTATCACCTATTAGCTTGTAGGTTTCCACTTAACATAATCAATAATTGGCAGCCTTAACCTTCCAAGGCTTGCAAGGGTTGAGTTTCAGTTTGGTCAACTTGACAAGATAACTTGATTTTGACACACATCAATATAGTTTGATGGTATTTTCAGAGGATATTTACACACCAGAAATGTGTGAGAGAGGAAATCATAAGATACTGTTACTGATATCAGTTGCTATTGTTGGATGAGCTTAAATGTCAGCGTGACTGAAGTGAATCGCAGCAGTTAAAGGATGTGTTAAAAGAGTTTCAAGTCCTGTCTTAATTTAATATTCGCATGCCTATATGTACATAGAGATCCCTTCCTAATGTGACTACTCTGTAATTGTAATGTTGTCATTGTAAAGTTCACCTGAAGCTAACATGAGGCTTCAGCAGTCTGAGCTAGTCAAATCAAATGGGTACCTTCTAAAATTTGCATTTTTTGAATGGAGTTTTGCACAGAAGGGGCTGTGGATGTCGTCCCCACTTCTCCCATTGTATTCATGGGACATAAGTGAGTATTGTAATGTATTGAAAAATATGAACCTATCCTTTAAGATCAGGAATATTAATTCTATGAAGTGATTTCACTCGCTGTAGAGTGGGTATTTGAATGTTTGGTCAGATTTATGGTCTGTACACAACACAGCAACCTTGACAACTGCAGTTGAGGTTTGAGGTTTTTAAGGCCCCTTGTTTTTTTTTTTTTACATTTGTAGCATTAGCTATTCGAGTGAGTTGAAACCCAACACTTACATGCTATGAATCTTGGGATAGGTTGGGTTGCGAAGGATCTAGCCGTTGGATTCTCCAAATTCAGGAAAAGAAGGCCGCATTTAAAGGAGCCTTTAAAATGAGAGCCTTGTCACGTCGCTGTGACGCATTTGGTCTTCAAATGTAGACTTCGAAAGATGCGGCCCCTGAATTGAGACACAGCTATTGGTAGCCATTTTGTTACGTTGCTCTAACATCAGTAGTCAGTGATTGTTCCCGCTGACGTCATTTTCATTCGACACAGAACCTGTTAACTGCAACTGTTAAGATTTGCGGTTTCTGTAAATCAAGTGCAGCTGCGTCAATCACATTCAAACTTGTTTCTGTTTTTGTGGACACTTTTCTGCTGCTATTTTTCATGTTTCAGAGAGATGGGCAGTGATTCAGGGGTCTGGAACCGGGCTATTTTGTCAAATTGATACAAACCAGCTGATAATGACTTTAACAGTCTCTCGCTGTTTATGT
Organism: Maccullochella peelii; assembly: GCA_002120245.1. NCBI lineage: Eukaryota > Metazoa > Chordata > Actinopteri > Centrarchiformes > Percichthyidae > Maccullochella > Maccullochella peelii. The sequence continues at coordinate 107,518 of LKNJ01001934.1, forward strand.
GACAGTTTGAGTAAACTGAGGATCAAATGAAAGCAAATGTGGGGATGTAGCAGTTACACGAGCTCTCCCGTTCAGGTTTTACAGCAGGGGGGCTTGTTGGCAAATAGGCAAGACGGTTCAAGAGGCTGTCTCATAACATAACTGTGTGCCCTGCTGAAGTGTCATTAAGACCCTCCCTCTCCACCTGCTCCTGAAACGATCACCAGCTTGATGAGTGAAAGCATTTCTGTGTGGGAACAAAAGGCAGCTCTGTACTTGCTGTGTGTTAAAGCTGCTTCTGCGTCTGCGTTTCCCACATTTGCTTGAACCTGATAAACACTCTTCTGTACGTCACCAGTTCAGGTTTCAGCCGGGCCCCGGTGTGCTCTGTAAGCAGAGCGAGCACCGGCCGGAGCAGGTGACTCCTCTGAGCCTGAGGAATGTAAATAGAAACGGTAACTGGAGCCCAATGTTGGTCTGCGGCCGCCTCGGGAACCGGCTGCAGCTAAAAGTGTTGAGCGTGGGCTCTTGTAAATGAGGATCAAGTGTATGTGTGACATTTAGTTTTCAATTAGAGTTGTCCTGCGCTGTCTGTAAGGAATACACAAATGTTTTCTTAACAGTAAATCGTCAGCACGGACACTGACAGAGGGCCGACCAGTGTGTTCAGGATAGAAGTCAGTTCAAGCAGTCCATTCAGACCACCACAGAACTCCCAGCAGCCTTTTAGCCAAGAACATTTGACCTTTTGCCGCTCTGATTATCAAAAGCCTGTCAGGTTGTGGTACCTTCTTTGTTTTCTCACTCACGATACGACAGTTACGTAGAGAAATTCTCACCCTATTGATCAACATGACCCACAGATTTTCCTGTTGTGTATCATTTTTATTCCAGTGTGTTTTGTGATGTAGCTTCCAACTTAGAGAAAGAAAAAGCGTGTTGTTGTTTGTGTGCGTGTTCATTAAGGTTATCTTCTCGGCAACAAAAAATTCCCCGACGTGGTCTGTGACGTTGACCAACAGGAGCTAACAGGAGCACAGACTGTAAACAAACGAAAGGGGAATGATGTTGTTGGTATCATACACACCGCTTCGGACGCGTTGTTTGTTTACATTCTTGTTACCGGAAGTCAGCCCTCCCCATGACATCACACAGGTCGTGAAAGACGGCAAGCTATGATTGGTCGGGGAACGACGTGTAGTCTGTCACGGCAAGAGATTATGGCTCTATAATCGCCAAACAGAGAACATCTCAACAGACAAAATGATCGTGTAGTCCGAACCCGGCATTATATTGAGTGAAATGTTCAAACTCGACATGCCATGTCTTTTATGGCTGCATTGTTTCAACAAATTTGAAATGTTTCATGCATCAATTTAGATGTGTTTTCCAGTAATTCAGCATGACAGATTAAGTGTTTATAGACATTTTTTCTGATGTTTTTTATCAGTTTTAGTAGAGCTTGGCTCAACAATGTGCAGAACTCACCAAAAAGTCATTGGAGTCGAGACTGATGAGTTGAATATGATTTGGGCAGTTTGGTACGATGCTTTGCTGCCATGCTGTTATCCTGTGTTGCTTTACAGTGGAAAAAAAAAAAAGAGGCTGAGGTTTGAATCTGGAGAGCCTCGACTGTTTAAATCATGCATGTTAATCGGTGCAGCCCTGATTATTACAGGAATAAAACACTTAGAAATATGATGTGTCAAGATCAATGGCTTACATTTTACTATGTGATGTCCAGCTGTAGTGCCGGAACAATTACTCAATTTGATCTGTTTGTCAGTTAACAGAAAATGACTCAATGAGTATTTTGATGATCGATTTAAATCATTTCAAGTCATCGGACGACAGATGTTTGCCAGCTGTGAGAGGTGGAAACAACTGACAGTTGGAAAATGAAAGCTCAATTTTATCTCCATAATATGATCTGTATCTGGCATGTGGTAAAGAACGAGTATCAGTATCGGTTTGTGTTCCTCTCTCTGGTGTTGATTAGGCCATTACATTTAGATAAAAGGCCATTTTTCAACGTAGAGTTACATCAGCTTCATTGTTATAACTTTAGATTGCTGAAAACAGACCAACTTTTTTGAAGGAAGGCCAGATTTTTGCCCACAGGCTGCTGTTTGCCAACCACATAGTTTATCAATCAAAATAAAACAGACAAATAATAAATGATAATAAATTAATATGTTTGACTTCTTGACTCTTTGTCAGCCCAAATTTTATGGCATTAGTTCTGGCCAAGGTTACTTGTTATTTTGATTTCACTTATTCCGTGGCACAAACATTTGTTGAGACGTTCATGTTCCCCAGAGGATAAATCCTACTGGCTTTGGTGATTCCCTGACTGTAGTGCCACCAGCAGGTTAACATTTTGTTTTCTATTGAGATATCCCAACAACTGTTGAATTGCCAAGAATTTGGTGCTAGACTAGAGCTGCAGCGATTAGTCAGTTAATCGATTAGCGCACTGACAGAGTCATTGACATTATTATTAGCATTTTTAATCATCGATAAGTCGGTTTTGGATCATTTTTCAGAGAGAATAAATGCCAAAATTCTCTGAATATTTTGTGGTTTCCTTCTTCTACAATTGTAAAAGGAATATCTTTGGATTTTGGATTGTTGGTCGCACTAATAAGACATTTGAAGATGTCACCTTGGGCTTTGGGAAACTGTGATGAGGATTTTGTGACATTTTATAGACCAATCGATTATTCGAGATGTTAGTTTAGCATGCTAACACGCTAAACTAAGATGGTGGACATGGTAAACATTATACCTGCTTAGCTAGCCTGGCTGTAGATTTTGTTTTAACACCAAAACAAATTATTGTTCTGCAAAACTGAGACTGTTAATGTACTGTTAATCATGTTTCTCTGCAGGTTGTAATTAGCAATCTTTGATACAGCTGCCTGTGACTTGTCAACGGTGGTCTTATAATAAAATAATAATTCAGTCTGTTTTTGTGGTTCTGCTTCGTGTGTTGTCGTATTGTTGCAGCATCTTGGTGAAGCTGTACAGTTTTACACCCTCTGCTCCGTCGTGTTCCAACATGTCCGCTGTGATGAGCTGCTCTGGAGCTCCATCACATAGTTTTTTAAATGAACCCCCGGCTGCTGCGGATCACTTTTGGCTCTGCAGTCCGTGCAGTGACGGTCTTTTGATTCGCCCTCTCAGCAGTATCACACAGCGTATTCGTGGCAGAGCTATCTCCACTGAATGAATACCTCAGGGTGTTTGATATTCCCTGTTAATACTCTTCAATTTTCATGATGAAACACATTTAGAGGATTGTGGAAAACTCATACTCTCCATGGTAACATCAGACTGATGAAATTCTTTGATATTAGAGGCTCTTTAATGCAGAGTGACCCGCCACACTTGTTCAATGACAATATATATTTTAAATGGAGGATTCATTTGCCGAAAACAAATGATCCATTACAGGTTTACAGTTTTATTTGTGGTCAGGGAGGAACCTCATAACTGGATGATGCACTTCACGGCTGAATGTGGACACCCAAACATTGCAGTCCTATGTGGTCATTCCAAAATCATGGGGATTAATCTGCAACTATAACAGCCTCCACTCTTCTGGTTTCAGGCTTTCCACCTGGTTTTATAACTTGGCTGCAGGGATTTGCTCCCGTTCAGACACAAGAGAGTTAGTGAGGTCCAGCACTGATGTTGGGCGATAAGGTCTGGCTCCCAAAGCTGTTGGATGGAGCTGAGGTCAGTTTTTCCCACACCAAACTGGAAAAACCATTTCTTTATTTTATTCTGTACATAAGACATCTATTTCCTGTCTGTCCATCCTGGGAGAGGGATCCCTCCTCTCTTGCTCTTCCTGAGGTTTCTTCCATTTTGAGAAGGTTATTTTGGGAGTTTTTCCTCATCCAAATCAAACTAGAGGCTAGAGGGTGTCGTATGCTGTACAGATTGTAAAGTCCCTCGAGGAAAATGTGTGATCTGTGATATTGGGCAATATAAATGAAATGGACTTGACTTGAAAGGGCCAAGCACAAACTATTGCTACTAGAGCTGAAACGATTATTTAGGATGAACGACAGAAAATGAATCTGCAACAATTCTGATAATTGATCAATTGTTCAAGCAAAAATGCAAAACATTTTCTGGTTACAGCTTCCCTGCTGTGAGGATTTGCTGATTTTATTTAAAAAAATTTTCCCCCTGTATTTTATATGATTAAATAAAATATCTTTGGGTTTTTTGCAACTCAAAATGCAGAAACTGTGAACTAGAATGAAATTGTACATATAAAGTTCTTCATTGGGTAACTGAGGAGCAGCGCAGGACTCACAGGTGGCAACTCTTTCGTTTATGTACAGTAGACGTTAATGGGTCAATCTGATTTGTGAAGACTGATACCTCAATTTTTGTTTACTGTGGCCTCTGTCAAATTGAGATTTCGTGCTGACATTTATGTCTTTAAATGTGATAATCTCATGCCTCTGAGACAGGGTTTAGACCACTGTGTGTTACTAAATCTGTCCACATCAATCAGACTAAGATGTCTTTACTGTCTGTATGTCTTTTGGCAGAGAGACCCAACATACTCTGTGGGCGCCATCTTTAAAGCAGAGCTGTAACGACTAGTCGATTCATCGATTATTTGATCGGCAGAAAATTAATTGGCAACTATTTAGATTTTTGAATAATCGTTTTAGACATTTAAACATTTGCTGGTTTCATGCTCCTTAAATGTGAGAATTTAATGTTTTTGTTTGTTTTGTCTTTAGCTTTGGATTTTTTGACTGTTGGTGAGACAAAACAGGACATTTGAAGACGTCACCTTGGCCTCTGGGAAATTACACAGTGCATTTTTCACTATTTTCTAACATTTTATGGACAAGATTAATCGAGAAAATAATGGGCAGATTAATTGATAATAGCCCTACTTTAATGTAAAAACTGGTTTACAGAAAGACATTACAACAAAATGAATGAATAAAACATGCCTCTGTTTCTGTAGTCAACATCAAAAGCAGTTGACCACACACCTGCACAATATCGATCCATATTACATTGTACCCACATTAATTATGAACTGATATTAATATTTAGTGATACCTATATCAGCATATTGTTTACACATCCTGCTGCCAAGACTGAGGATCAAACTCTAGTTCCCTCTCATGCATCAGCTCGACTGCAGTGGCTGCATCTCTTCAGTGGAACAGAACAACAGGTCTGTTGAGGTGAGGCAGTGAAACCTGAGCAGAGAAGTTCCTGCTGCCATCAGCTCCATCTTCTCTTATTTCACCAACCCAGAGAGCCTGGAGAGCTCAACTCACCCTGCACTATAAACCTCCGAAAGCAGCCTCGTTTCAGAGCCCCGATGATGACAGAAGAGAAGGAATCCAATCTGAACCAGCCATCTCTCTGACTGTGCCTGGCTGAAATAAATACCTCATCATCCGGTGTTTTTTCTGAGAGTCCCTGAGGACGTCTCTTCTCCTGAGCCGTTTGATGTGCTCTGAAAACAGAAATCCTGCAGCACTCTGAATGTTTGAATTGTGCTGTCGCCTGCTTCTGCCAGCACTGGGACTTGTTTACCAAACCCCTCGTGGACTTCCATCAAAGGGCCATCAGCTCACATGTTGCATTTACCCTTTAAGACAGGATCACTCACGTCCAGGCTGTGACCACGAACACACCTAAATTCCTATTTATGCTTTCCCTCCTGTACTAGTTTACTGTTTTTTAGTTGTCATTTACTAAAAACAAGTCAGTGATTAAAAGGGTGTTTACTGAATTAACTAGCAGACTGAATTTGGGGTGGGCGATATGGCCAAAATCTTCTATCACGGTATATATGTAATTTTATATCACGGTAATAGTATTGGCAGCTGTTGGCAAACCAGCTTAGAGGTGCATTACCACTTCTCACGTGCATGAATATAAGTGATAGCATAAACACAACATTTGTGATGAAGAATCTTTATTTAAGGTGGACCAATACCTGATCCACTTAACCAGGCCAGCGTTGGCCCCATTAGGGATGTGGTGGATTGGATTGGTGCTGTGTTCAAAAACCCTACACAGCGATTGATAATAGTAAGAAACTTTTTCATTTTACACGTCTGGAAAGTTACGACCTGACATTGCATTTTTGTGTTGGGCGACCCTGTCCTTGGCACGCCTCCCCCATCAGTGCAGTGGCTTAATTGAATGAATGAGGAGTCTCCACTAACTCCTGAGGGAAATATCTGGCTCTTTATCTGCTCGATGTTCCACTTCCTTCACCAGCTAGTCTCTGCCTGTGTCTGTCTGCTGTTTGGTGCAGAGCAGGTAATGGACAGAGGTTTTATCAGAGATTTAAGAGTCAGCAGTAGCAACAGATGAACCAGTCGCAGGAGCAGCTTCTGCACTCCTAATGCCCTGTTTTAATAATAAATGAAGACGTATTAGTCCGTTCAGCAGCTCAGGTCATCGCTTTTTAACTCAATATGTGCTGACCTGTGCACCCACACTAAGATACAGTTGAGTTGAGTTCAGGATCAAGTTAAGTTGTTCAGTGAAACTGGCTTGAGGAAAAAAAATAAAGTTCAATAAAACATTTAAACCAAATAAAATGTACAGAAGAAGATTGCTGCAGTAGGCGCTGAATAAACAAAATAGCAACAATAAGCAGCTTTTCAGCTATGTGCCACCAAACTGGAACACAGGAAGTAACATCTAAACACCTGCAACAACATCTGCAGGCAGGAAGACAACATGCTGTAATTTTAAACATCCTTGACTATGATATTTATAGAGGAATATTTTAATTTTTGTGACCTTATTGTGGTTTTGAATGTGAGGTTTCAGTCTCGCCCAGAGTCAGTGCATGTCGTGTTACACCTGCGAGCTCAGTTCAGGAACAGCTCAGTGTGTTTTCCTGAGCCTCATTCTGTAGTTGTCACGCCACTCAGGTCGAACAGGCCCACCTGATTGTTGTCAGCTCACAAGTGAATCCCCGCACCAGGCGCCGCATGTCTTTAAGTGCCGCTCAGCTCGTGGAGGACGAGTGCTGCTCGTTTGAGGCTCGCTGAAAAAGACCCACAGAGAAGCAGAGCGCTTTGCCAGCAAATTCACAGGGACTGAAATATTCAGAGGCGTTTCTGCTGTGGCAACATGAAAGGAAGGTCTTCACATCCTCTTCTGTGCCGGCACATTCAGCCAGCTCCCCCAGGTTAAGGACAGAGCTCGACGTACACAAGGCTGGATAAGCATAAAAAATGGATTTCAGGGTTAGACTGATGTAGTCAGTAAAATTTGGCCTTTTATTCAGTAACATGTCGTCTGCTCTCTGAACAGAACTACATGAAGGCAGAAGAAACCTGCAATGAATTTTCTTCTATACACATTTGTTTTTGATAATTTCATTGCTCAGCAGTATGCATTGTAAATTATATACTAATTTAAAGAGGGACATGTATCAGAGTTGCCTTTACTGTTGGGTAGATTGTCGGGTCAAACTGGATGAAAGAGCAGCAAAGCCAAAGGAAGTTTCACTAGTCTGACGTCAGTGGAGAGTTTTAGTTTCTCACCGTGGTTTAAATGCTGTTTCACAGGCTTTTCCCCCCTCACAAGACAATATCCTGCAGGTGTTTGAAGTAGGTACGGCAGATAATATATGAGTATAAACCCTGAGTGGTGTCTCACATCATGAGTTTGTTGCAAAGAAGATTTGTCTCAGGCTTGCGTTAATACTGCCTTGTTGAGAGTCATACCATCAAATCAAATCTTCAAATCCTGCAGATAGTAGAAACGCCTGGGAATAAACACCGAGGTCACCTGCGCAGGTTAAAGTGCTGCAGGTCAGGTGGAGATGATGTGTGGTGAGACGGCTGGTTAAAGGACCAGGTGATTTTTCTCTCTCTTGCTTTACACTTGGTAGCAGGAGGAGTGCTGTGAAGCAGTACGTGAGCTGTGAGTGCGAAGAGGTGGAGTCCAGGAACAAGGCATCCAGAGCTGCACTAATGAAAGCCATTAGTGGAGTGTGCCGCTTCAGACGAGACTCCTGCAGCTTCACCTGAGCTCACTGGAGTCCGGGAATTGCATCATGACCCGCAAAAGCTGCCAGGGTTTGAGCTTTTATCTCTTCAGCTGAGAACATAAAAGCTCCACTTTCTGGGCTCAGGCTGTGTTTCGGGCTGTCCTGGTGGTTCAGCTGGTTAATATTACATCCACTCAAAGCTGACTGAATTAGGGGTGGGCAATATGGCAAAAATCTTCTATCATGGTACATGGTACATGGTAACGGTATATATCACGATGCAGTAATTGTTCTGTAAATTCAGTTAAGAAATGGATTAAAATAACCATACTGTACTTCATGCTCTGTACTATTTCACTCTCCTCCTCCATGTTTTCTTGTCACTCTCTTTTTCTTGGCAAACCAGCTTAGAGGTACATTACCGCCACCAACTGTCGTTCTCACGTCACGTTCTCACGGTAATGCATCACGTTACCTGGCTGCCCCAAATATACAGCAGAGACACTAATGTTGTGTTCACACCAAAAGCGAATTGAATTTTTCTCGCGGTGAGATTACATACAAAGTCAATGCAAAGACGCGAATGACATGAAATTCTCAGTCCATACTGAACACCTAAACAATAGAAAAACAGTTAAATGTCTTCATCTTCCTCCTCTTTCAGTCGACAAAGAACAAAATTGTGCATGGAACAAAAGAATTCAGCCACATCTCTGTCTCCTTCAGCTGACAGCTAGTGAGTGGACTTTTGAGCTAAGAAAAATGTGTTGGGTTCCCGAGGTCAAGAATGAACTTCCATGCTCAAAATGAAATTGTGTATTACAGCCAACCTCTGGTGGAGTGTGACCGACAGACCAGTGACTCTGCCGAGTCTGCGCAGGTTCAGCTGCTGGTCTGTCTCCTCCTGCTTCCATTTCGACTTAATCTAACCTCACAATTAGCTGTCATGGACATAACATGTATTGCATGCAGATAATAGATGTTAACTACCTGTTCAAATCACTGACTGTGAAGTCGCCTGACAAATTAAACATAAACGCAGATTGTGGACAACACCTGTGCCGTGTGATCAGCTATTTTTGAAATTTAAAGTGTGTGATGACAGAGAGGATTAGAGGCAACAGACAGTTGATTTCTGAGCTTTTCTGCCACACAGCCCTGACCAGGCTTGCATCATCTTTTTCCCCAAAGGCCAGTTTTCCTCGTTCACACCAAAGCGAGACCGCTGTTTTCAGATTATTATCGAAAAGCTTCAGTTTTCAGCTTAGTGTGGTTGTGGCCTTAAAGAGTAACTTCACACTAGACTTTATGAGAAGGAAAACCATAGCTGCACTGGCCTCTGTGGGTTCAAAGGTATACATCTCTTGAACCTCTGACCACACCATCACAACTGGGATTTGTCAGGTGTGGATCTGTTTTAGACATAATTAAATGGCATCTTTACTTCCTTAAGATGATCTGATTCCTGCTGAAACAGGTTCTTGGGGAGTGAGAGAAGAGATTTTAAAACTGTAAACCATCTGCTGCCAATTTGTCAAGATGGTGACATGCTGCAAGCTGTATGGAAATGCACTGGTGGAATTTGAATGCATAATACAATGAACTCCTTGAACCCTTGCAATATCAGTTCAGAAGTAAAAAGCTGTTTCATTTGAATACGAGGGATTGAAGGGTGGAATTGCTCAAAAATCTGTGTCTGTTTTATTGGTTCGATTGTATGTTAATGCCTACTAGTGCAGGATGAGGTCACCATTACAGATCTACTGTTTTCCAGCAAGTGAAACTGTCCATTTAATTGTGTCTTTAAAGTTCGTACGAAGTCTGGCGTTTCAGGTCGACATGAAGTCTTTGTTTGCTGCCAACTGCTAAGTAAAGGCTGAAACTTCTGGACATCAGCTGTAAAAGAAAATTTCCAGCTTTAATGTGTAGTGGCAGTTGAATTGGTGAGAGGGAGTTGATTCATGATCTATGAGGCTGCGGAGAGGATTTGGGGAGGAACCGTTTGATGCGAGAAAGCTGCTGAGGTTGTTGGACTGAAGCTTTACTGGCAACGTAAAAAATCCTCTTTGTTTGTGTGTTTTTGGATGCTAGATTTGGCATCTCACACCGAACACATAACCCATAATAGGGAACAGCACTGCTGTCAAATGTATCTCCAAAATTTTAGTGATGCAGTGGAAAAAAAACCACTTTAGTTTTAGAATGACAGCCATGGATTTTGTGTTTATCCAGACAGGGTTTTGTAAGGGTTTCATAAGCACAGCGGGTTGGTGATGAACTTTCTCAACCCAAAAAGGAATGTGTAAAATCTTCCCCATCACACAAGAGAATTAATATTTTAAGCATTCAATCATCCATATTTTATCATACAAAGACAGAAGCAGCCTGTAAAGAAGAAGAAGTGCAGTTCACAGCTATATCTGATACCTCAGGTGTTGTGGCCGCAGGTCTGCTGGAGTACAGCAATGTGAAAAGTCTCTCCCAGGCTGTGGACTGTATGAAGTGAATGGATGGAGTGAATTGGCCTCAGCCCATGAAGGCTGCCTGGACTGATGCCCAATACTACGCTGCTGGATATTATAATTAGCTTCTTATGCTGGGACTTTATTCAGAGTTCTCGCAGGCCTCCCAGGCAAGTCTGGGAAAGAAATTTCATTCTGTGCACGTCCTTAAAAATATGTATAACTGCACTAAAAAAAGAATGGGAATCCCGTGTAAGAAAGGTTCAACCACAGAGATGAAAATCTTAATACACGAAATCTTCACATCAACAGTAGAGAACAAAAGGCAGGGTGGCTTTTTGATTGCTCTCCAAAAATGCATGTTTTATCGAATCACTGGCAACTGCTGATTATTGATTTTCCGGTATAGTATGCATTTGTTAATCTTTGCATCAAGCACAAACCTCTTCAAACAATGAATTATACTTTCACTGAAGTGTTCACCAAAAGAGCTTCAGTAACCCTGGCTCAACATTAACATGGACTGAAACAAATCCGTAGTAAAGATTTGTGTCTGATATGACGTTTCAGACTGAAATTAATACTGAAAGCATAAATAGTCCATTATAAACACACTGATTCGAAGGATTCGTTAATGCCATTATCTGCTTTTGATGATTTTTCTTGTGAAGAATAATCTTCAGGCTTTGGTGGCAGTTACATTGATCATAAACATATGAATTAATATCATTATGTTGAATTCATCTTTGAAATACATTTTGAGTTAATGTTAAACATGAGTTTATTCTACAATATTGAACCTTGAGAAAACACAAAATACTGATTGGTATGAATTCAAATAGCTGTGAAGTTAATGCTGCATTCAGCTGTCTGACTAAAAACAGCCGCGTCACATTGTCTTAAAGCCTAAAAAAGTACTGTTCGCTAAATGTCAAATTGTTGCTGTGAAGAATAACAAATAATCAGTGAGAGCATCTAGAAAAACACCCCTGTAATTCTGGCAGCCATTTCCCCAAATATAAAATCTTCCAGCAGCATAGAGATGGAGATAGAGGCCTGATGGGAGGCAGCAGAGAGGTTTGAAATGGAAATGTACTGTAAGTCTCTGTCCAGGTTTACTCTCCTCTGAGTGGTCAGCCATGCACGCACACATGATGTCTCCATTACCTGGCTGAGACACTGACACACACAGACCACCTGCTGCTTGTGTACACCGCAGGCGACTCGCTTCATGTGTCACTCTGTTCTGATTGGTTGTTGGCAGTGCAAGGAGCTGAAATTGCATCCAGGGGGTGATGTGCAGCTACATGCATATTAAAGTGTCCGGACTGCCTTGTTTGTTAGTGTTTAATGAGTTGACAGTGGGGATGTCCTGACGTATTGTAATCGACTGTATTTGCTTTATTACAGCCACTTCAGCTCTGATCCTTATTGTAGCCGGACGAGCAGCTGACAGCTAAAGACAGACTGAAAATTCTTGGGAAATGAAATTATTGGGAAAGTATGAAATAATAGAACCCTCAAACAAAGTTACCTTTATTGCTCTTTGAATAAACATCTTTTACAGTACGATTTGTCAAGTAGTTGTAGTAGATTAGATTCTTTCTCTGTTATGTCCATGTACTGCTTATGATGTACAGTAATAAGGCTGATAAATAAACTTTAAAGGATTGTAAGGTGGTCTTACAAGTTTTAGCCCATTTAACATCACAGCTGAAACACAGCTTTAACCATGTTGCATTAGACATTTGAATTTGTTTTCTACTGTTCCAGGAATGGATTTACATACAATATACAAGTCTGTTAGCAAACTCTGCACACAACTCTATTACACATCACATGCACGTTTCAAAAGTCCACAAATTGCTTTTCATACTGTGCAGAAATGACTAGAAAACCAATAGATGCTTGAAATAGTAGTGCAAATGTAAATCTAAAAATTAAAAACTATATAACATACATTTGAAATGGTCAGCAAACATGCAAAGTGTACATGATTTATAGTTAAAGAGGATAACCTTGCAAACACGCCGGTGTGGTCCTTTAAAACAGGAGAGATCTTCCAAGTGATTAATGTTTGCTGACCCTCTTATTGTCATCAGACATCCACAGTAAAAATGATCATTTCCTCCAGCAGCTTCAGCTTCATACTGACACACACTCGTAAACAGAAACACACCCACATACAAGAAATGTAAACTTAATCTGCTGTATATAAAACTTTCCAGGGCAGAGCCAAAAGTGCTTTACAAACAGTATAAGGATAATAAAGAAGATAGTACGGCAAGCAATAAAAATGCAAGGCAAGCTTCTTTCTGTGGACTAGAATAATAAAGCAGGTCTGAAGGAAGCAGCCGCTCTCAGCTCTCTGTTCTTCCTCATAATTTCCTGGCAGAAATCCTCCTTTGAGTCTTCGTCGATACAAAGACGGTTTTATCTGGGAGATGCAGTTACATTTCTACTTTATGACAATATCCTACATTCACAGTTTCACTCAATTTACTTGGATTTCTTTGCAGAGAAACTATTCAATTGTTTGGAAAAGTTTTGGCGTTTGTCTTTTATTCACTGGCTGATTGACTGTTTATCGTTAACCTCACTGCAGAATGTGACAGTGTGTCGAGGTCCAGCGTGCAGCACCGGAAGGTCACACCTGCTGAGTGATTGGAAAACTCAGACTGAGTTGCATTTTGTTTTACTTTATTCACTCAGTCTGACATCTTGTTCATGTGAGACGTTTTGTGTTTGGTAGCGGGTAGCCCTGATCCAGGACCGCAAACGACTTATCACTAGGTGTTTTTGGACCAATCAGTTCTGGGGACTCCCTCAGAGGAACTGCCCACTGTGGAGCTCCCCCGAGAAATTCATACCTTCAAGGCCTTTTTTTCTGTTTGCATTCGCATCGCCAATAAGAACGCTGAAGTGACGTTGTGTAAGTCGACTTGACGAATAACTCATCCATGCTAGCTGCCATTTTGTGGCCGTTTTACTTTGATGCCATTTTTTTCTGGCTCTGGCACAGGAAGCTGAGTGGCAAAGCTCTGATGGGCTCAGTTGTTTTGCACATGTGGGAAGCAGCTGCCATTTAGCACGACAACAACACACCTACAGAGTCTAGATTCTGAGCTGAAGCCACCAGATTACATGTTTATTTCCATCTATTTTTGGACCAACAACAAGCTGTGTCCCCTCAACATGACCCATGCCTGATACACCAACACAACCAACTGAAACACAAAATGTTAGTCCTCAGTTTGACCCACACACACACACACACTGCTGCTGCTTTTAGTAGCAGACAGGGATGAGAGTGTTGTGCTTACTTGGATGTTTTCAGGCCCACAGTGCAGCACTGATCCATTAATGCATTAATGAAGCCCTAATCCTCTGCTGAAAAAATAAAAACACTGAAGCCGCTGTTTCATAACAAAGCAGCTGTGTTTCCTGAGCCCTCCGTGTGGGCGTCACCCAGCTTGGCTGCGTCAGGGCCCGTCCAACCTTTACCTGTACTGCAGCGTCCTCCAGAGACCCCTGACTGCAGGTGACCGTGCAGAAAGCTGGCTCAGACTGCTGCTAAAGCTGTTGTAATGATCAGAAGTTAACCGGTCTGTGGAGAGATCTGGCATGGCCCGCTCGCTGGGTGGAAACCTGCCACGAGTCACTGGCCAAAAGCTTTGGGTTCAGGTTTGGCAGTTTGTCTGTTCCTCTTATCACATGGAGGTTTTTGTACACTCTAAAACAGGAAAGATTAAAATGATTCAATTCTGTTTCCTGGTTTAAACCCTTTTGGGCCTTATTTCACGTGTTCTGTGTCAAATATTGCCCCCCGTATTTCACTTCCTACTTCTGTTAAATCAGAAGTCACACAGACATCACATTACATCACACACACACATAGTGCTGGAATTAGTGCAACTCACTCTTTTCAGTAATCAGTATGTCCATTGAAGATTAACATCCACTTACAAATCATATAAAAAGACTCATAACTTCAGATCTTTCCTCATAATCATGAAGTTCAGACATTTTCTTCAGTATTAAAGTAGTCCATGTGATTGTTGTCTGTGTAACCATGGTCACAGTGCAACAGAAACTGCTAGTAGCTAATGCAGCATGACTTTAATGGTGCAGATTTAAACGACTGATGGCTGAAACAACATGCACGTCGGCGAACATGCACGTAGTTTGTTCTGAGACGTTCATGTGGCTCTTTCTTTTATACCTGTACTACAATATGTATAATATTTACATCCTTAAATACTTAAGTGCAATTTTGAGGTACTTGTGCTACGTTTGACTTCTCTCTCAAGCTCTCTTTGTTCGTTCTCCACACAACTACGTCTGTCACTTTTCATTTGTAGAGCTGAGTCCAACATTGTGTGTGCTGTTATCCTCATTTGTGCGATTCATGGCATCGAGACTCTGAAGGCTCAAAAAAAAATTGGGATGCAGCCAGGTGATGGCAGCCATTTCACACCCCCTCCTAGTGAGGCGGTTCAGAACAGGTAGAAACACTTCTGACCTTAGACGTGGTGGTAAGACCTTGATTGTGTCAAACATAGTGAACCCTTAAGCACACCCCAAAGCTACAGCCTCGTGAAAGGCAAGAGACAGACGGCTACATTCTGTGAACGAGGTGTCACAGACTCCATGGCAACATTGCATGTCATGTTTGCGTCACCCAAAGAATGATGGGAGCTGTAGTACCCAAACTCACAACGTTTATCCCAATCGGAAATGAGGAAAAGAAAAACACAGGTGTGCACATTGTTTTGCATTGGACATTACTACGGCTCTGAATGTCACAGCCACATGGTTTTTATATCCTTGGAACACTGACGCTCTCCTCTATCCATTCATGTACAGACATTTGATAAATCTAACAATGTGTAATTGCATAAAACTTCTCCATAACTTTTCAAGAAAATCTGCAGATCTGAGCCTGAGATGCAGGATAACAGCTTAACAAACACCATTGTGTCAGCTCTGTCAGCGGTCTAAGAAACTTTATAGAGGCAACCGGGTGTTAATTAACATCCTAACTTATTTTGATGATTTTTCACACATTATTTTCACTTACCTCAACTGTACAGCCTTTTTTCCCTCTACTAAATCACATCTTCCTGTCACATATTCAGAATTTCAGCTGCCCTTTCTGGCTGTTGTTTAGTTCAGCCCTTCTTTTTCTGCTCTCTCTGTTATCTGGTTGGCGTGGCTCTGACCCTTGACATTTGATTTAAATGTTGCTTGACATGCTAATGTAAGAATTTAAGCTCCTGTACTCATTTGTAGATAGTCACAGAAATATATAGAATGTAATGCAAGATTAAATTCCCTTTTTTTTTTTCTTCATATTTTAGCCTCAGAAAGGTAAATTCCAGGCCTGGCTCAGATTTAAACTGCGTGCCATCCACTCCTCAGCCGCTGCTCAGGATCAGGCTGTAAAATCAGAGCATGCTGGGAGATTACTACGGTATTTTTAAAGGTAAACACAGCCTTTTTCCCTATAAGTACCAGCCGTCCTGTCTGTCGGAGTGTTATTTCCTCTGCAGCCCGCCCCCTGCCAGCTGTGGCTCGCTTATATAATGTTTGTAGTCAGTTTTATTGGCTCTGCAGCAGAGTCAGACATCTCCGGCTCTGCAAGGAGATCACAGAAAATTTGTGCAGGAGATGAAATACTGTATGTTCTCTGCTGTGAGGAGTCATAATGTTCAGGGTTACAGTACCTGCACTGAAATACACTATGATCCGCTCACTGTTCTGTGAGCACCCACACATATGGCCTGTGTGTTAGAAGAAAGCAGGGGAGAACGAGTCAGGTTATCAGGTCCGGACTCACGCTGTTCTTGAAATTAAGTGCACAAGAAGTAGTTCTTATGTTCCTGACCTACTGTCACATCCTCCACCTGTGTTGAACACAAAAAAATCTCAACCATACAAAGACTGGCAGTGTTCTCCAAACAGAACTAACAGCGGAGTGTGTTCAGGGCAAAATGTTGGGTTTGTGGTTTAAAAAAAAATAAATAGACCACGTGTGAACGCCGTCTGTGTGAACTCCAGCACAACCCGTTTACTGGTCCTGCAACTGGTCAGCAGTAATATGTTGCAGAGCGCTTAATTACACTTTCCTTTCACAGAGGAATACAAGTGTTTTTATGGTTTTTCTTCTATACACGGCGTTGTAAAATCCTGCAGGACAAACCTGTGATTTGGAGCTACAGTATATAGGTAGACGTAATTTTTGAAATACTCTTGAGTTTCCACTTATAGTAGGTATAATACTAAAACTATTAATAAGTTACTTGATTGACAAAAAGAATTGATGATTGCAAAAAGCAAAAATGCTAAATATTCTCTGTTTTCTTGAATGAGAGGGTTTTCTGCTTTTTTTCTTCTTAAACAAACTGAATTGCCCTGATGCTGAAAGGTGGTAAACAAAAAAAACTAAAAGTAAAAAGAATCAAAATCTTTGATTGTTGGACAAATAAAAGAAGCATTTTGAAGACGTCACTTTGGGCTCTGGGGATTGTGCTGGGCATCTTTAACTGTTTTCTGACATTTACTGAACCACTCAATCAATGAATCTAAAAATAATCAAGAGATTTAGGGCCACAGTCAACAATCATTTTAAGCATTGATGAATCTGCAAATTATTTTCTCTCTTAATCGTTTGTTCTATAAAATTGAAAATGTAAAGAGTGTCGAGGTGACGTCTTCAGATGTCTTGTTTTGTTTGACCAACAGTCCAAAACCCAAAGATACTCAGGGATTAATCAATAATGAAAGTGATCATTTGTTGCGTTCTAATTAGAAACCTTTCCAGTAGTTGTACATTCAACCAACATGTCACAGAACTGCAGTGTTTGGTAGAAATCGGGCAGAGTAATAATAATAATACATTTTATTTATAGAGAGCTTTTCCAGATACTCAAAAAGTTAATGGGTAGTATTGATTAGTGTTTCTAGCAGCAGTTAGGGTAGTAATGGGCAAAATCTCACCTTGATCTTGGCGTGATAGTTGGCAGTAGACATGTCGGCTGTAGATTCTTCCAAACGCTCCTAGTGAGCCAGTGGAATAAAACAGCTTGTAGTTCCCAGGGATGAAAAATGAAATGGTAGGAATTATGCATATGGACTAGTGGATTACCTTTTGCTTATGCATCCACATGCCCAAGTGTCGTTGAGAAAGACTCTGAACCCCAAATTGCTCATTTATGGATAAAATCATCTGCCCAATGAAGGTAAAGTGATAGTGTAACGTATTTGAGTAGTGGGAACCTAATTAGAGGATTATAGAAATGTTGCAAACAAAACTTTTTAACTGGTTCAGACCAAAATAAAGTCTATTTTAGGTGTGATCACACCCTCACGATACCTCATCTACACTGAACACCTTGTATACCATAATACTCCAGCTCTGCAGATCAAATTTACTGAGATCTGCACACACAATGAAATATGTTCCCTGCTGTTAACATTCACTGTTCATATTTCCACACATCATCGTGCAGATCATTAATGTGTAAGGCGAGGCAGCATCAAACTGCAGATCAATCAGGTCATTTACAAGAATGTGTGTTCATTTTAGAAGAAGAAAGAAGACCTGAAGGTCATTCGGTCGTTCTGCATTATCGGTCAGAGAGGACAAGTCTTGATTCTATACAATCCTACCAATTTATTCTGATTTTGTTTTGCATTTGTTTTTGTGCTTTTGAGCAGTTGGGATACTTTTAGTTTGGATGTCATTTTGGTGTAAAACTCTCAAGTGTTGAAAAATGTGTGATCCTGCAGCACTTGGATTATTATGAGAGTCTGTATCGCCTTTTGTTGTCAGATCAAATGTTTGTCACAAAAGCTTTGTATGAGAGAACAAGGCTTTTTTTTAAAAATTTTTTTTTTTACTTCCCATCCCGCCTGGTGCAAGCTCTCAGGATTGCACAGGGCATTATTTGAAGTCTTGTGTGAACATAAAAGCCTGCTCATAAAAGTTCCCCGCAGTGAAAACAACCTAAATAAACACAGCCCTAGAATAATACCCTCCCCGGGTTCATCTAACCTTCCTCAAAATTGAGGCCGGGGACAGGAGAGGCTGGAGGAGGCATTACGGAGAGAATACCTGAGGATGGGAGGTTTGGAGTGGCAGCCATTCGGTGGATGTTTATGTCCAGAGTGCATTACAGCAGCATGAGTGGTTGCATTTTTAGCAAGGCTGTAGTGCGTCCTCTGACTCTGGTGGTGTTACAGCCTTACTCTGCACATTGGGAATGGAGCTAATAACAAGGTGCCTTGCTGCACACCACAGTCAAAGCTGTCTATTTATGTTTGAATTCCAGCGCGATTTTTAAAAATACATGTTGAGCTGTTTGTTGCAGAAGTAAAATACTGTGTTTTTCTTTTTATTTGTTGGTCTGAAAGCATCATTCATACCTGAGTAGACTCTCTGTTGCTCTCGAAATACTGCCAGTCTCTTACAGCCTGCCAGTTGGGCTGCCAGCCTCCAGCAGGTTTACTGCTCCTCCTCACTTCTCCTGCAGGTATTTAGTTCCTTTCAGTATATACGGAGGCTAAATTCAACAAAACGCACTTGAAGAAGTTCAACTTGAATATTGAAAAGACCATACGGAATTGGTCTCATTTATCATGCACTGCATCCTACCTTCTTGTGTCAGCCTAATCTAATCTATGGTCATATATTCAAATGTTGCTTGAGCTTAACTCATTTAATTCACCTTATTATTTGGGCTACTGACAGATTCTAAAGAATTGAGCCCGTGAACAGATGTGTGAAAGCCCCCACCCATCTTACACCAAGCCTCTTCACTAACGCTATCTAAAAAAGCCATAAGAAAATAGAGAACTAAATTCCCTTATAATACAGTCAACTCGAGCTGCACTGCTATAAACACACGTGACATGCCTCACTGTCCACAACCATCTACCAAACACAGCCTCCCAATTTAAGTAAATGTAAGCTGCAAACATTTCCCATCTTTCCCTCTGCCTGTCAGTGTCACTGCTGCCCCGCGTCAGTACTGCTGCCTGTTCTTTCAGCCCCAGCATCCACCTGCAGGCTCCAGCTGGGGGGTTTAAGATATTTGCTCATCGCTCCCCAATATCTCTATGTAAACATAAAAGCGGGGAGTGACGAGGTCGGAGCTTAGATGCCAAACTCTCTGTTCTGCTGCTATAATGCACATTTCAAACATGAGTTGTCTGATGAAATATAATAATACTCAGTATTAAAAGACTCAGGATTAGGATGTCATTGTCATACTGCAACAGTATCAAAACAATTCAAACGATACCCAGTTCGGCTAATGATGTAATGAGGGGTATAGGGGTCCTGGAATTGACCCCTACCCCACCCCGTCTTAGTGCCTTGCTTCACAGGGAAGTGAACCTTTATCCGTAGCAGAGTTGGGGCCTGGCTTTGGTCCTCTTCAGTCATAAACAACCAGTAATAATTTGTACTCCATGCACAACAAAGCACTACATTTGTAACACATCGCTAAACTGTGGTGAACCTCATTCTGCTCTCGTGGCTTAATTGTTGCAAACATTTGTCTTTGACTGGAGTTTAATGATGTTAATCGCTGTTTGTTGAAATAAAATGAAAAGCTCTCACAGGGTTTTTGTTGTCACTGGAGATCTGAAGTTGGAGTGTCATTTTCATTTATTGTCTCATAATGTGGGCGTTGTGAAGCCCATTGAGACCAACTGTGATTAAGGGCTATGCAAATAAAGTTAACTTTTATAAGGAGTAGAAGTGCTGTTTATATCCTTCATGTATTGGCTTTTATGTATGCAAAGCATGACTCTCGAGAGTAGTGTAGAAATTCTATTTTTGTTAAGAGGAGAAAAACCGTCCTTGCTTACGTGTTCTCACTCTCCAGCCTGCTTTTTTTTAATCAGCATTGTCTTTTTGTCACATGCTGAGCTCACCATCTGCCACTACTGCAGCCCCGTCAACGTCCTTAAAAAGTCATTGCTGTATTCTTAATTATCTTCGTTTAATCACCTCTCCTCTTCAGGGAGATGAAAGGTTATTAGAAAATGAGCCCACATGGGGAATTTATTAAAACTGCAGCAGAATACTGTGTGGAGGTATATACAGCCACGGGTGGTACTGTAGTCTGTTGTCCTTGTGCCATGTGTTTTCAGTATTTATGTCCACACAGCTTTCTCCTCCTCCGGCTGTTATTCTGTCAGTCCTCCTGTATAACTTACACATGGCAGCTGAGATCCCAATGCAAGTTCGACCACTTGCATGTCTCGTCATGAAGATTTGATAGAAGAAAAAACAAAAAACAAACAGACCGAGCTCAGGTGTGTCAAAGTCGGACGAGTGTGCATGCCCAAATGTATCATAATGCTCTTTAATTCTATTATTTAAGTTTCTGTTTTACTCACAGACGCTTCAGCTCCGGCTTGCACAGTGAAAAAGGCATCGATGAGCCAAAAAGTCAGTGTGTATTTGCTCCGCTGTGCTTAAAATAGAAACTGAAAATATTGAAGAGCACTCCTCCAAATTCTACGGCTAAGATATGTAGTTTGTCCTCTAGAAGGACACATAGAAGGACATTTGTCTGTGCCTTCCAACACGTTACAAACCACTGAGAAATCACTTTTATGATGTGACAGCTCTATGGTTCTCATGGTTTGGGTTAGAATAAGTACTTCGTCAAGGTTAGGGGAGCTAATGAACAGGTGGTTGAGGTTTGGGAGCAACATTATTTTATTGTATATTAATACAATATATTAATAATATATTATTTACCACTTTTATATGCAGTATAGGAATGATGCTGCTGAAATAAAACTCAGACTGACTGGCATGTGATGTGCATTGTTTTTGGAAATATGACTCATGATATACAGTCTCTCTAGAAGTGTATGATTCAACTTTTCCCCCATGGTCTAGTGTCTAAAAAGCAAACAAAAATAGCAATATATCGTAATATCGAATCGCAATGCTTAAGAATGGCAATACATTTTGAATTGGCACCCAAGTGTCGTGATAGTATTGAACCTGGGGATAAGCATATCGTCCCAGCTCTAATCGATAGATGAATGTAGCCTCAAAACACTAGTACACTAGAACACTGTATTTAGAATAAATGCATCATTTAATAAAAATCTGAAACAGGTGAATTTGTAAAATTGGAGTTTAAGGAAACGTTCCTGGCTAGCAAGAAATCTGCGGCGCACCATTGGCCCTGTGTTGTCTATTGTCGGCATCCTGCGCAGAAGGCCAGTGCGGTTTTATACTGAACATGAGGATTTAATAAAGATTCAGGCTTACGGATTGAACACACACACCTGTGGAACACACCTGTAGTAACTAGCCAGACTAAATGTCAGTGAAATGCTTACATTTTATTCTATAAATATCTTATTAGACATACTTCAGTGGCATTTCAGTGACTGTATTTCCATCTTGTAACATGTTGGATCTCCTGGACTAAAAAGTCAAATCCTTCACATACGTCCCAGTGCATGTGTGGGTTTAAAAATGAAATGCTACCTGGATTAATCTATAAAGAATCTGGTAGCAGTGAGTGTAAAGTCTGAATTCTGAATTATTTCGTATCCAAACTTGTCACTTACATCACCTTCCTCGCTCCTCCGTCCTCTTCCTCCTCTGCAGCCTGTCATTGACAGTCACTTAAGTCACATTTTCTCAGATTAGAGCAGAGACGCAGCAGAAATGTGGCGTGAAGAGGTGACGTGTCATCAAACTGAAACACAGCTCTGCCTCTTCTCTCCTCTCGTCTTCGGCGTGAGAATAAGGCTTGTTAGCATTCATGTGTTGCGTTCCTGGTCTCTCACACGTAGCAACGTCCTCCATTATTGAGCAGTTGTAAATGCTTTGAAGTTCTGCTGTTTGGGGAGTTTTTATTCCAAAATAGGTCAGGAGTGGGAACGTGGGGCTTTAAAAGGCAGCTGGCCCAGTAATTGTTGTGCCACATTGATCAGCATCCTTTATCGTGATATTTCTCTTCAAACTGTTGCTCTCTGTATGTTTATTTTGCTGCATGGTTGAAACGATTCTGCCAACAGAACAGATAAGACCTGCAGCATTAAAGGCAGAGCTGTAACAGTGAGCACCATCAGCCTGCTCTCATTGAAAACAAGGTCAAGGTGACGGAGAATCTAATTGACGCTCGGCTCGACCCCAGCGATTCCCCTGGGATGTTATACAGCAGCACGGCTCGCTCTCTCCACCGCCACATGGTTACACCACAGGCTCAGGCTCACATCTCATTAGCATTTGACCGTGTGGGCAAAGCAAAGCAGCTTCATCTAATACATTTAATAGTGAGAATATATTCTGTGTAATTTAATGTGTTAGTGTGTGTCTGTGGCCAGATAACGTTAAAACAATTTCACAGCAGCATCAGAATCAAAGTGGTTTGTTAAAAAAAATGATTGTGTTGTTGAAGGCGGGTTTATTTTTAATGAGGATGAGAAGCAAGTTTTTGAAATGTCCCATATTAAACATGAAGCATCTGTTCAGTAAAACTCACCAGAAAAGAACACAAGCAGTCGTCTTTAGATAAATATGGCTGAATGATATGACACATGGTTACTGATGCACTTTAATACCCGCAGCAAGAGGAAAGTTTATTCAGTGTAAATAAATCCACAGGTTCAGGACGGGTCAGATGATAATTTGTGCTGTAAATAGCAAAGAAAAACTGCATGAACAGTTGAACATCGGCTAATTGGGACGATGTTTTGGACGATTTGGTTTGTTGGGTGAACAACCCGTCGATTGGGGCTGAATCAAATACTTTATTGATCCCCTGGGGGAGAAATTGGTCTCAATAAATAAAAAATAAGAATTATGTAAAAATATGTGCATTCTACCACAATATAAACATCAATATACAGTATATATAGACAGGAAAATAGAAAATGTTAAAATAGGGCATCATACAACAATATATAACCGTGTAAATAACAATAATGCAAATGGAATCTATTAGTGTGTTAAAATGCAATAGAATAAATAAATAAGACATATTAGTGTTGTTTGTTGGTGTGGAGTTGGGAAGAAGTGAGCTCACCAGACCTCACCAGACCTCTGCAGCCCGCTGCTCATCTCTGCTGCAGGCTACAGGCTCCCCGCTACATTAGCGGCTACTAGCATAACACACCCCAGTCTACGACTGAAATGTCAACGCGAAGAATGCGTGGAATAAAAAAGATGGTATCTTTGTTTCTGCTGCATCGATTTTGATCCTTTTTTTTTTCCCGACATTGTTTATAGGAGTGCTTTTCTAAATCTATGGAGTTCTCTTTTAAACTGTTGAAAACTCTGAACCTGCAGATATCGAGTAGTGGATTTAGAGCTGCAAGTAATGATTATTTTCATTACCGATTAATCTAAACCAATTATTTTTGATTAATTGTTTAGTCTACAGAATATCAGAAAATGGTAAAAACAAAATGTCTATCACAGCTTCCCAAAGTCCATGTTGATATTTTCAAATTGCTTCTTTTGTCAGAATAACACAAATAAAAAGATATTTAATTTAAAATGATATAAAACAGAGCAAATCCTCCATAGATTATGGACTAAATGTTTCAGCACTAAGTGGATTCATGTACTCTGGTCTTGGAGCCTTTTTTATGGATTAGACTGGGCTCCTTAATTTCAATGAAGGCGAATCTTAACGCTGCGGCATAAAATGATATTTTAGACAATAGTGATCTTGTGTTTGTCCCTTTCCTGTTTCAAGATCCCTCCGTGCACAAAGCCAGGTCCATAAAGAAATGGGGTTTGGTGTGGGAGAACTTGTCTGGCCTGCACAGAGTCCTGACCTGAACTGAACACCAACTTCAAGAAGTTTCTGAAAGCTTTTTCAGTTTTTCATTTCTTGTGTTTTACATCTACTGCAGTTTTGCAGATGTTGAGAAAAGATGTTAAAATGTTGATGTGATTAATAGAAATATGAAGCGCAATCTTTGGAAATCTGACATTTGGGATAATCATTTTAGCCTCGATGATGCAGCCGTGCATTTTAAGCATTTAGCTGATGCTTATTCAGAGCAGCTTCCTGGATCAGTCATATTATAAGCAACAAATACAAAGGTTAAAGCTATATCACCAAGGCAACAAATGTATAAACTTGTGTCCTCTGAATATTTATGTATAACTGAGAGATACAAGGTCAGGACTGATTTACTGAAGGTGGGAGTTTATGTTTTCTCCTTTTTTTCTTCCTACAGTGAGACCGAGAGGCCAACAGCCGAGAGACGTTTGACTGCATGAAGAGGCCAAGTGACGGGACCCTGGTCCTCACCTAGACCCCTCCCACTCCCCACTGCCTGGACATGGTGAGCCTCCTGTGCATGTCTGCTGTTTATATTGTATGTTTTTTACCCATTAATAGACTCCAGACAGAGTCATATTTGGTTTGTTCTCAAACAGTTTGTGAATACCCATATACAGCCGCCAGGCTACACAAACTGTAGTTTCTTTTTGCTCGCAAAACCTTAATTTTTGTTTGTGTACCACCTGAAATTGATTCAGTTTGGAGTGTGCTGGCAGCTTGAGAGTTTGTTTAACTACAAACTCCTCCTCTCAATCTCCTCTTATCAATGTGTTGTTTGACGACCTTGATGAAGGCCACAAGCTGAAATGCGTTGGTCTCACAATAAAATGTTGTTTATCGCAGAAATGTTTTTGTGTTTTGGGCCTCTTCAGACGTTTCCCTTCTCCGTGCACCTTCAAAGTTGGTGAAGTTCTGCCAGAAAACTGTGGATTTTCAGGAAACACAAACATGCTCGAAAACCTTTTGGTGAATCTGGTGTTAAAGGGACAAATACAGAGACCCATCGGACATTAAACCACCTGAGGAAACGAAAATGCTTTCTCTCTCTTCTCTTCATTAGTAAGATGTTGTCAGTATTAAAATGGTGGTTGTGTAAGAAATAAGTGAAAAAAGTAGCTCTAGCCCATCGAAAAGTCCTTCTTCAGCAGTAGAGACATCTCTTGGGTGAAAACCAGAGCAAAAATGAAAATGGGGTAAAGCTCATAAAATCTTGCATCCATATCAAGATGAAGTTGTTTTGTTTTGATGAAGTTTTAGACAAAGATGTCTGTTTTTAGGTGTTGTCAGTTCTCTCTTTTTTTTAAGCCTGAGCTATACTTCTGTGTTGAATCAGCCGTGTTACCTATGCTGTAGCGTACGCCGTAGCCTGACGTGCACCTCCCCTGAAATGTAGCTACACGTTGCAGCGATGCAGACCGCAACAACTGTGATTTGTCCGCTTGGTAGCATCGCATTTCCTCGTCCTATGTCTCTCTGTGGCCGGAGATGCACGGAAAATTCACCCTCCTTCTGCCTCGATCGGTTTAATAGTCGTACACACCGTCTCCTCCGATGTCTTCTCTCTTTTCTGCGTTGCAGTAATTTCAGTAAAAGTAACCGTTAAACATTTAATAGCTCCAACTAAAACATGACCTGCTCAGTTTCGAAACCGGAAGACACTCAACACAGTGGCAACTCCACCGCCAGCTAGCGTTTTGGCGACGCAGACACACCAGCACACATTTATAAATGCTCACAACGGCGTAGTCTCTGCATTGTAGAAGTGTAAATCAGCCTTCAGTCCTCCTGCTTTTACCTACTCTATATCCTATGCTTCTGCCAACAAAATTTAAAGTCTAGAGAAAATGTTTAGTTAAGGCTGAAAGCTTACAAATGATCTTCTGAAGTGGTTATCAAAGTCTCATCCAAACACAGCAGTCACAACAGCACCAGTGATTATTTACCTCAATGTCAAGTATTTGGAGCAATTAGTTTTTGATAGAAAAAGTGTTTTACCTTGTGAAGATTTGGGAATCTGATCAAATGGCTTCCTTTTTTTCTATATATCATAGTGAAGAAGTCCACTGTCCACTCTTCACTGATGTGAAGCTGGTTTCACACCATGAACACCTGTGTGTGTGTGTGTGTGTGTGTGTCAGACATCATCCTCCCGAGTGATTTCACAGAGAAAAGAAAATGAACCGTTACTGATGTGTGTGTCAGATTTAAGTAAATGTCATTCACCGACAAACCTGCAATGCAATTAATTAAAGCAGTGAATGTCATTATCTTCTAATTGCGGTGCGAGCCTGAACTCCCAGCTGTCTTGTAGGTGACAAATAAAAGGAACGGGCCTGATGCCGGGCCAGGCTGGGATCCAGCATCAGTGTTGAGGCTGTGAAAGTCTTAATCTTTCATTTAGATCCCGTTAATGTTTGTGTGTACGTTTGTGTGTTATGGTTGTTGACGCTGCCCACACTTGCCGCTACACAGCCTCGAATGCCCCCGGCAGTTCAGCGAGAGATTAGCTAGGCCATGATGAATGACCCTCGCAACTCCAGCACAAGCCCCCGAGACATGTGGCCATGAATTATTAAAGCGCCATCATAAATAACTCACCGTAATGAGGGTGTGCTTACGCGCTGCAGGCGGGGGAGAGAGGGAGGAGAGGAAAAAGGGAAAAAGAGGATCGGAGTTGAAGGGGGGGGGATGACTGAGGGAGATAGCAGTTTGACCTTGGACTGAAAGCCTGGTGTTGATGCTCGGCCGGCGGACGGACGCACTCAGGCTTGTAAAAACGAGCACCGAGCTAATTTTGCACATCAGCCATTTTTTTCTCTCCCTTCAGAGAGATGGGCTCTGTCCCTAAGTACATGTCATAAATGTTAATGTTAAGTAACGGCGGCTGTATCTAGGCCACGCAGAGATTGGCAGCAGCACAGGCCGCTTCAGGTGTTGTTGTCATCGTGCAGACTGTGATGAGCGTTTCTGACACCGAAAACAAGCTCCTGCGTTTGAGTGTCTGAGGAGGAAGTTGAGGAAAACAACACCAGGCGTCGAATTAAAAACAGTGTGTTCACGTTCAAGAAATCTATTTTCAATCTGGATTTGGTCTCCATGCTCCAGCAAGTTAACAGTCAGCAAATTCAGATGAGTTTCTCTGCGAGTATCCAGAGCGAGCGCTGCTTTGATGGTGCTGTTTGATGATGAATGAGGATGATAATAATTCCTCCTTTTAACCATAAAACCAGTTTTCTGATTGTTCGGTATTGATGACCTTTAAAACATGGCACCCATCTGAGCTGGTTTGTGGCAGACTAAAGTTGAAAAAGCAGCATGAATATGTGTGAAGTTTCTTTTCAAAATTGGATATCAAGCACAGGGAGAAAATTTAGCAACCATATCTGATAGCTGTACATCTGTAATCTGTAATCTGCTGCTTCAACAGCCTCCACTCTTCTGGGAAGGCTCTCCTCTAAGGGTTTGCCATATCATATCATTCATAATAATACCGGTATAAATCTTAATATCATAAAAATGTGCCAAATCACATTATTGACGATATTGCGATGTGTTGATTCATTGATGATGTGACTATGTACAGCAACATGAATGTAACTCTCCTGCTAGCTCAGCTGCGGGGGAGTTGGTTTGTTTGTTTAAAAACCTTTAGAGAAAAAGAGGCGCTATATCACACAATAAAGGACATACTGTATACTCCATTATCTAGTAACCACACTGACTGATATTGATCATCACTTTGTACATTCATTTTGCAGTAATTAATCAGAGCAGCACGTTGCAATGACAAGAAAACAAAGCATCAGTTTTTAAAAGTTGGGGAAAATGGAAGCTAACTGTGCAGTCAATCGCACTGAGTTTATGTTCAGTTAAAGTTCAGCGCTGCATAATTTCATTTTTCATTGGATAAGTAGTGAGTTAAGAAAACCTTGATTTGTTATTGTAGTGATTGTTGGTGAGCCGATTGCATCTCTACTAACTCCACAGCCATCAATATAGCCTCACGGTTGTGCCGAACATTTTTATAAACTTCTTGTATATAACGCTAATGAGATAAGGCATATTACCTGCAGCACATGACTGACTGTGACCAGACTCTGGACTACATTTAACTTCACTCAGACTTGCAAGTTTTAGTGCAATAATGCTTTTAGTCTTACACCAAAATCTTAGGAGTTTTAAAGTTATGACTGACACGCTGCTTATTTTTAGGAGTTTCTCCTAACTGTGCTAGTCAGATGCTACTTTTAGCCTTAAGATGTTTAATGAATACTGCCCCAGAATCAAGAAATCTGATTACAGTTGTTGTGTTGTTTGCTTACACCACTCAATCAAAAGCGATCCCAGTGAAGCAGATAAGTTGGTAGTAAGATTTGAAATGAGGTTTTCAGGTACTTTAATTTAAGAAGCTGTCAGACTCTTTTCACTTGCTAAGTCAGTACATGCTCACTGACTGTTTAACAATCAACAACATTCCCCTGAATGACATTTAAGCTGATTAATGATAATGATGAGGCAAATAGACCATCTCAAAGGTCACAAGTTGTAAAGGCCACAGCTTTGATTCCTGCAGAAGCCCATTTAAGTCCAGTGGACATGTTTCCTCTCTGAATGTCCTTGAGCTTCACTCGCAAGCTCCACCTGCTCATTCAGTGTGATTCATACTGGATGTGAGCATCAGCTGGAATGAAAATGTGATGAAAATGATGTTGAATGTCTCTCTTTCCCCTCGTCTGAACCCAGAGGTCGTTCCGATCGTTTGCAAACGACGACCGCCATGTCATGGCCAAGCACGCCAGCATCTATCCTGCACCGGAGGAGCTGGAGGCTGTCCAGACACTGGTGTCTACCGTGGAGGGAGCCCTAAAGAAAGTCTCTGATTGGATGGATGGCCTCAACAAATCCTCAGGGAAGACCTCCACCAATAACGATGCTGGGGACAACACGGTGGAGAAAGACGCTGCTGAGACGAAGTACGTCCTGCTGTATGTGCTCTATCGGTCATACTGTTCTGGCCTGAGAACATCCTTGCTTTGATTATAAAACAATGTTTTCTTACAGTTCAGTTCTGCATTAGACGGCTAAGTGGGCGTGTTTTCAGAGCGTAAGATGAAGTGAATTTATTGCTCATTCCAGGTTATTTTTGTACCTTCAGCCGTTTCCTCAGCACAGTGCCAGGTTTCCCTCATAAAACTGTGTTCTGCTGTAAATCTTCGTCGGGAGGCTACGTGTGATGATTGGATGATTAGATAAGCCCAACAAACATTTGGCCTGTGGCCTGAACATCCACACAGAGGTTCTGTTTTAACAAGTCGTCTCTATAGAGATACAGTGGGGAGCTGATTTCATACAAATAAAACAAAAAATGAATAAATATTGTATTGTTGATATGTAGGAGTAGGTCAAGTCAGAAATGTTATGGCACAGACTAAGTGAATGTATGTCCAGAATGTCTTAAGAATCAGCTAAAAAAACCTCAAGAAACATGGGTCAGATCACCCAGATTATTTCCTAAAACTCAAACCATACTTTATGTCCCCAGATTTTTTGACATTTAAAACCTTCAACAGCAACTTGGCTTTTCAGGAACACAGCAGAAGTACCTTAAAATTGTTCTTAAGTATAATACTTGAATAAATGTACCTTTACCTGTTACTTTACACCACTGTAACACGGACCGTAATAGTTGGAGCACCACAAGCGAAATTCTATTCACCTCCATTGTGTTAGAGTGGAGGCGGAAAACTCAGAGAGCGATATCTAAACATTTAGGCCAATAAAAACCAAAACTGACTACATAGCTGGTTAGATCACTAACAAAGATTATTCTGGCTGTGGACTGATCTCTACAGTGTGAGAAATAATGGACAATATCCACAATCTTCCCTCTGTGTGAAACTACATTTTAAAGTTCAGCTGAAGCTAATACCGTGCTTCAGCAGTTTGACTTAGCGGGTATGTCTTTCCAGAGTTACAGTCTATTTAGTACCAAATTTCCAATTTGTGTTTCTGCGGACAGAGTTTCCTTGCTGGAACGCAGCCGGCGGAGGGATACTTCCTGGTAATCACATATAGCTTTCTTGCTGGGACAAAATATGAGCAATTAACCTTCATGTGGCTACCAGGACGAAGATACACAGTTGATTCTTCTAACTCGCACTGCTGGAGCATAGAAGTATGTTCAGCTGATCTTTAAAATGTATTTTTGTCCTCTATTTCTAACATTGTATACGTATATGGAGAGAAGAAATTATTACAGTAACCAATATCTCTTGCATTGGTCATATATCTTAAAGTCTGATCTTGTCCTTTTAATAGTGGTGAAGTAATTAGATGGAATAGTTGGTCACTGCAGTGAGAGCTGAGGAGCCGTTGTGTTTGTCTGTTGTGAGCCCTCTATATGGCTGTGAGAGACTCTGACGCTGGCTGTCATCCGTCTGCCCTCAGGCCGGAGACCACGCCAGTGCTGTGCGGGGTGACACGTGTCGACCTGGTGGCCAAAGGCCTGCTGATCAAAGGGGACATGGACTTGGAACTGGTGCTGATGTGCAGGGAGAAACCCACCAAACTGCTGCTGTACACCATCAGCGCCAACCTCCCCCTGCAGATCCAGGTACACTCAGCCACACCTCCAGCACTGCAGTGTTCAGCACGGTGCATCCAAAATGAGCCACGAAAGCACAGCTGAGGAAACAACCTTGGGGGCGGGGAGGCTTTTAAAAAGGCATCTTTGTGATCCGAGCTTCAGTGGAAACGCTTGTCCACAGAGAACAACCACAAGTTCTTTATGTGTGATCAAAGTACGAGAGTTTGTCTGGTGACATTGGAGAAGAGACATGCTGACACCCTGAAGTGAAGCCAGACATGATAATAATAATAATAATAATACAAATGGTACAGGGATTTGGAAAGACGTGGTAGACAGTATATTATGTATAGTATTTCATTTGAATACAGATTATACATAGTATATATCATATATTCAGAGTGTAGCATTATATGTACATGGTGACACTAAATTTGGTCATAAAAGAGTGCCAAACACACAACTTATCTCATACTGTTCAGTGTTGTTTCTGTGTACTTTAACACGCAGTTAGAAATACCAGAAGGTAACAGGAACCTTTAAAAATTAAAACACCAACAAAAACATCCTGTCAGCTGTGATATGTGGGTGTATTTTCATCAGTGATGGTGATACGGGAAACAAATGATCTTGTGAGATGCTGTTGAAAGCTCTGAGATGAGATTACATTGTTAAACACAACAACAACACTACATTTTTACACATTTTAGTGATATATGTCCTTATGCTTTTTGCATTCTCTGTAAAATGAATGTAGGTAGATATTTTTTGAATCAGCAATATCGATTCCATCAGATATGCACACAGGACAACAGGGTATCTTACAAACATGCTTAAGATTATTTCAAATTTTTTGAAATGATTAGACATACAGAGGGTAAAATATAAATACTTAAAATACAACCTAAAATACATAGATATCAGAATGAACTCAGGCCTGTTTTCCCTCTGAGGTCCGTCTTTAACTGGATTACTACAAAGGATAGTTCACAGTCAAATGTTTACTTATACAACACACCAGAGTTAAAAATTGTTGCGTATAGGTTTGCGGGTTTGGTAAAGGAGGTTAAAAATAAATAATCTTCAGTTAAAATAGATTCAAAGCATTTAGTGCAATAAGAGCTATTTGACACTCAACACATTTTTGGAATATTTAGTTTTCTAAGAATGTAAAAAGACACTAATTACAGACCTTTTAACTAATGTCTGTTTGGCTCATACTAGCTGAATACTAATGACGTGAAATGATCCACTGTAAATATGAAGCCACCTCTATACAGGGTTCATACAAAGTCGTGAAAGTTTGGAAAATGCTTAATTTTAACCCTTTTGTTTTCAAGGTTATGGAGTATGCTTGAATTAGATTATACTCCTTGAAAAATGCTTGATTTTCAACATAATCTGGTGTTTCATCATCGAATCACTCAGGTAAACCAAAACTCTTTTAATAATTCAAATGAAACGATCCCGTTGTCATTTGTTTGTTGTCTTCTGGCATTTATAGTAATGATTTATATGTGATGATAAAGGCTTTGAGAGTCTGGAAGTTTTTGGTTTAGGTACCTTGAAAGTGCTTGAATTTTACTCTTAAAAAGCTGCACAAACCTCAATCTGTGTAGTTAGCTTGTTCTCATTAACAGCTGCTATTACATTATGAACACCGGCAGGTTTAGAGTGAAGAGTGCCGTCTTTATGTGACACTCACGGTTTTCCCAAGCAGTCAGGACTTCTGTAAAATCAGCATTAGCTTAAAAATTAGCTGTAGTAATTAAATGAAGTGATGGCTGCTGTTGTATCACCAACAAAACAATTGCAAATATATTGTTTTATTGATATTGCATCCCACCCCAATTACATAATAATAATTCAATAAAAACAATAAAATATTCAAGTTTGCCAAGTTTAAATCATTAGCAGCACAAACCAGTAGAGAAGAGTTTGAGCCTGAATGGAGCAAAACATTCTTCTGTCCCCAGAATAATGATGTGTAACAGAGGGCGTTTTGAGGCGAAATAAATAATTTCTCAGGGAGAAAATGTTTTTTATTCTTAAACCCCCACCACAGATGAAAGGATTATTTTTAGTCAGTAGGAGAAGGGGATACAGAGGAGATGATTTGAAGCGGATATGGAAGTGGCCTGTCTGTGTGTCTAAAGCCCAGACTGCAGTATAATCCTCACACCCAAACTTCTTGACCACTGGGGCCCTCTCTGTCTTTACAGCACTGGCTTGCTATTTCAATTGGATATGGTGCATTCCACTAACCCTGAGAGCTTTGTGGGTTTTTAAAATCCCAAATTCTGAGCCCCAGAGTTGTTATCAAAGATCTATACCCTTCAAATGGACTTCCACAGAACCCCCCCCCTTCTCCTGGTATCTGCTAGCTAACAAAGCAGTGCCGACATACACAGAGCCTAAATGTGCCTCCTGTGCCCTCATCTCAGTTAATTACCTGCCGTAGCTGCCGTGCGTGCTTCATCATCAGTGGAGGAAACCATTTGAAGCCCTCATTTCCTGGGCCAAACTGGGAGAGATTGACAGGTGGAGGGGTGATGGATGCGGTCATTTCTCACAGAGACGAGACAGAGAGAATGCAGTTGAAAACATGCCACTGAAGGTTACACGAATCTTGAGTAAAAACAAGAGTTTTGTAGTTTGGCGTGTTGGGAATTGGCTGGCAACAACAACAGGGGTGGAAACTTCTGAGGAAAACTGCATATAAACACAACTGTTTGTGCCTTTTCCGGCTTTTATAGGCATGTTTGGTGAAAAATTTTTTTAGTTTTGTGTGAAATTCGGTTGTTTTTTTTAACTTAAGTTCGCTCAGTAACCAAATATCATTATTTTGTATGAATACTGTAAAGTCTCAAATAAGAGTCAGTATCCAAATAATGGAACAGAGCCATGTCATTCTCTTCACTTTTGAACATAAACACTGTTTTCATTAAGTAATTATTGATGATCACATTGAATCTCCTAAACTTAAACTTAAAATGACAAGACATTAAGTTGGGACACTGGTTTGATTCCTATTTGCTCACACAGTGAATCTAAAGCATTTTACTGGATATTTATTTATTCATCTATGCAGAAGTCAACTGATTAATCAAGGGTTTTTTACTGCCCCCTCACTGCAAGGACATAAATGATTTTTGTAGACTGATCTGACCTGAGAAGAATCTCAACAACAACATAAAATCGTCAGTGATCTTAATCAGGCTAACAAGATTTGCATTTAGTTTCTCTCTGCATGTTTTACAGTGCGCAGCTGCAGCCTTTGCGTTAATTGGACAGCATTCAGTTCGGACTTGTTGAAAGTGATACCGAAATGTTACAGGTCCGACTTAGTAAGATTGCCATCGTGACTTTTGCGTAAATTGAATCGGGTTGCTTATTCAGACATGAGACCGACATGTAAAACTGCAATGCATGTCTGAAAGGGGTTTAATATAATCCTGTTTCAAATAAAGGCCTGTTTGTCTCTGTAGTTAAGATAAATAAATTATATTGATTTAAATATATTTGAGAATTTATTTAGACTAAGCAAATGTATGATTTGCTTACAAGACCTTGTTCAGAGAGTTTTTTTCCCTAAACACATTCTTCAACAAAGTGGAACAGCAGCGACTTGTTCTTTACAAACAGCAGAAGTCAATGTTGCGACTGTGATATTCGATTCTTAATTAATCGTGCAGCCCTGCCTTGCAGACAATGACGGAGGACAAATACGAGGTGCAGTCGTGCGTGCCTGAGGCAGCCATCCGGGTCTGCAGCACCAAAGACCCGCAACTCACGCTGAAGATCACCCTCTCCTCCTTAGCCATGAAGGAGGAGCACAGCACCACAGAAGAAGGTATTTACTCATCCTCTCCCACCCACCCCAACCCACTCCTTTGCCTCCTGTTTGGGAGGATGCTTCCCCTGTTTTTATTTGACCTTTTCACGACAACAGAGGGCTGAGAGAGAGGACGAGGGGGAGGGTCATACTGGAATGTAAAGGTATAAAAGTTCTATGACACCTGAGTTTGATATGGGAGATAATCTGGGGAAAATTGGGAAGGATGATACATCGAGAGGGCTGAAAGCTGAGAGGCGATCAGAGGGAAAAGGAGAAGGGATGATATGGATCTGGGTCAAGTGTGGTGGAAGGAGCAGATGGCCAGTGATGGATGTTTTCCGCAGGGGATGTGTTGGGTTGGGATTGGTGAAAAAGGAGACGTCTGTCTCAGGTGTCCTCTTGTATCATCCTGCGTCTGATGAGAAAGGATTCGGCAATCCAAAAATCAGAGTAGGGAAGTTGTTCCTTTTGGCCAGAAATAGAAATATTTCAAGGAATTAATCCCTGAAGAAAAGGCAGCGGACCAAGAATACAATTCATCTCAGTAGCTGTGAAAAAATCACCTCAGTTGACCAAAAACTGATGATAAACTTAACTCTCCATTCTGTCAGGTGTCTACTGTATTTCAAGAGCCGACGTTTGGCATCAGTGCTTCGACTGTGTTTGTTTTCTCCCACAAATGGGAATGAAATTAAAAAATGAATGAAAGGCGAGTCAGAAGTGAAGAGATGCCATTATGGAACAGCGAGTCCCATTGTGGTCCCGCTCCCAGTGGGAAAGATTGAGTCGAGGCGTCACAAAAGGTAGAAAAATGGATTCTGCCAAACAGGAGAGAAGCAGCTCCAAAGCACAGCTGTTGAGTGCAGAGTCACAACAAGGAGAAAACTGAAAAATGTGTGTGAGATCCCATAAACAAAGACTGTCCCTCCACCTCTCCTGTAGACCCACAAACAAGAGCAGAACTGACTCTCCTGAAAATTAACATAGTTTATCAAGATCACAGCCTTAGGAGTTCTCCTAGATGTTTCCCTGAAGAACTTTATGAAGAGATGTTTAGAAGCGAAGAGAAATGTATTGAACATCAGGCTAATTTTTAGCCATCACTGAATGTTACTTTCGGCTGAAATGATAAACGTCAAGTCCAAAATGTAACTTGGCTATAGACATTGTCTCGTTAAGTTTCTCTCTGCGAGCTCTTAAAGAAACAAAGACCACTCTGCTGAGTCATTTCTCGTCAATGGATCAGTTCAGTTAATCCCATGACATCAGTGTCAGAAGTTGTCAGAAGATTTCGTGCCGATCATATCACAATGAACACCAATAACTTATTGACAGGTCAAAAGATCAAACTCTGAGTGTGTAAGAACTGTATTAACAATATTTCACTCCTTATATCTTCATCAGGTAATTTATATTTATGTATTAATATCGAAACCCAACCATCTCATATATGAGGAACCCGTTCAGGAGTATTTCTTTCTGGTGGGTAACCCGTAACAGTCTAACTGATTCCCTTTGGCTCTTAGATGGCCGCTGGTTTTTAGAGTGTACCTCCTGTAGCTGGCCTCTGCTCACTGACTGTTGGTTTTGTTGCCGTAGCTCCGCAGGTCAGCGCGCTGTGTGGATTGACACTTCTCTGCGGCCCCGCTGCTGACGAGGCGCTCCCCCCACCCAGCAGCAGGAAACCCCGGGTACAAGGGGCTTCCCCGACAACCAAATCAAACCAACCCACTCACACTCTGCCTCAGACATGCTCCTCTACCCCCCCCCCNCCCCCCTCCCCCACTTCCTCTGTTGACTGGACTTCTCTCTGGGTCACCATGAAATTCTGGTCCATGTCTACCACCGAGCACATAGACTAAAAGGACAACATGACTACATTAACCAGCTGTCCATGTCCAGATCTGTGCTTCTTTGCTTTAATTACAGGGGCTGACCCCCTCTCTGTTGATCAGTCTTTATTGGCTCAGAATGACATCCCATAATTTCATGTTGTAAAAACGGTGTTAATTGAATTAATCCGATGTCCTGGTCACTAATCAAAATTCCCCTAAGCTGATGATGTCCGGGAGAATTTAGTGGGGGTTGTCCTTATCTGTATGTGGTCTTGACCTGTGAGTGATGGTTCCTTCATGGCCTGCCTCTGAGAAACCGCTTCCACGATTCATCTGGGGGAAAAAAGAAATAGGGGAATCAATCATCCTAAGATACAAGTCTGTAAAGTAAACCCATAAATACTTCAAAATTTCAGGTCTTTCACTAAAGAGCCCCCACTGTCACAGGCTATTATTTCTATGGAGTCTTGAGTATGCCGCCGGAATAATTCAGTGTCTAATGACTTGAGTCCTGTTGCTGCTGTGAATTGGATGTAATTTAATTTGTAGGTGGCACTCTGTGTACACGTGTTTAAATTAAAGAGAATCATCTCTATTTGAAAGCTAATCAGAAAAGGGAAGCTAAATGTTGAAGCAGGAGACAAATTAATTGCGAGATGGGCAGACAGGAAATGTAAGTGAGCAAATTAGGGCTCAGACAATCAATCGATTAATTTAATAGTAGAAAACAATCATTTTTCAGTCATTTATATGCATAGTAAGATAGCTGGTGAGCATTCCTATGGAAGTCCAGTGTTGAGATATATATAATGATGTATGTATATGATACATCATTAGGCCCTGCAGTGCGCATCATAAATCTACTGAGGCCTCTGATAGGCGACACCATTCTCTAACCCTGACCTAAGCTGTCTTTGAATCCTACACTCACCCAAGCAAAGAGTGGATTCTCAGCTGCTAAACCGTGCCTATGTATCTGCGGAAGCAATTCATCATTTGACTGGTCGATGGAAAGAAAAATGAATCGTCAACAATCATTTATCAGTAATTTCTAATGAAAAATGGCAAAAATTCACTGATTCCAGCATCTCAAATCTGGTAAATGCTACTTTTTATTCATAGTTTCTTTCTGCCTTTATTTGGAATCACATAAGTTTACACAGTCATCTTTAGTTAGATACCTTTACAGGGTGATCCATCTTTTCAGCTATGATTATAGAACATAAAAATAGAAAAATTTTAATTTAAATATAAATGACATAAACAAATTTATACAAAAGAAGGGTGTTTCAGAGAAATAAAAATGTTCTACTTCTCTCAAAGTTCCTCCAATTAAATTTCCTGAAGTCTCATGGAGAAGGTGATCCTTTCCATTATAAAGATTTCATAAATTATATATGTACTGTGCCAGTTAAACTAACAGTTAATTAAGAATAAGTCAATGGAACTGAAAAAGCAATAATTGAAATCCTTTTAAAAATTCAATTTGGAATTCCATTTTAAAATTCAGTTAGTTGACAAATGTAATGACAGTTTTCTAATTAAATTTTTCTCCTAATTCATTAATTTAATAATTAATTATAATCTAACTGAAAATGTTTACATTCATTCCCGTGGCACACTTGAGTCTCCATAGGATCAGTTACAGAATGGTTTTATTTAATCCCTGACAGTTTTAATGTTACAGTTTTAACCTAAAGTTGAGTCCAGTGCAGAATTTAAGGTTCGACAGGACAAGAGAAGTGCTTAACCTTCCATTGTCATGAGTGCATCCTTATGTACTATTATTATTATTATTATTATTATTATTATTATTATTATTATTATTATTATTATGTAGCATCAGTCCATTAACCCTGGAAGTATTAGTGCCACTGAAGACCATGATCCTAAGTGACCCTAAGAACCATTTCTATACTTTTTAGTGACTTTAGTTTCTTGCCACAAAGAGAAAAGTAATCTGATGGCTTGTTGTCGGGTTTCACTTCAGTTCCCAGTTTCATTTGTTTTCAGGTCTCCAGGTGCAAACAAAACTGAGAGAGTGCACCTAAAAGTGCTGGATTAAAAAACTTCACTCTACCAGTTTACTTTGACAAATCATGCCATTAGCCGCAGATTTCCTGTCAGAGTGGCACATTATATTACCCAGAAGTCCCAGGGGCAGAACATGAAGGTCCTCGGTCTTGGAGGAGGAGTGACACGGGACAAACCCTGTCTCTCTCATCAGCTCCTTCGTTTGTCTTCCACCTCTTCCATCCTGTTCAGCTTTCACTACGGTCTCTACAGCAACAGACTGCTAAACCACACACACTGCTCCTCAGCTCACATTACAGCTGACGAATCACACGCAGACGGATGAATTGGAATTTGAATACTGCGTATATTTGGAATTAGAGACTACAGTGTAACCACCTCCCAACGAGCAGGAGCTTTTTTTAATGCTCCGTGTCAGCATTACTGTCAGCTTTGTAGGAAATAGCCGTGATTTAATCTCTGCTGGCTATTGCTCATTGGAAGAGATCTTTGAACCGTAATGGGGCTGATTCCAGTGTGATGGGACATTTATCAACATCTAATATTTGCAACTTGGCAAGCTGAAGAATAGAGATAATGTTTCAAGTTGCAGAGAAGTCACTATCTTAGATTTCCCGGATGAGATCACTGATACCCTGTGAGCTCTGCAGTGTGGTCTGCAGTCTGTTCCCCCTTTTGTTCGTCTGCTTGACTGTCCCACAGTGGGCACCCCTTAGCTGCTGCCGAGAACAAACAGCCTTCACTTTCTTTCCAGGGTGGCGTTCTCACTCTCAGATGTTTATGTTGTCGTTGTCATCTGCTGTCACTCTTCTTCTGCTGTCGTTCTCCCATGGCTCGGCCTCCAGTCATGGCAGGAGTGCTCCCACAGGAACCCGGTGTGGAGAGACTGTTTCAGTCAAACATAAACATCTGACCGACCCCGCAAGAGTGAAAATACTAGCATGGCGCCCCAGAAAACTGCAGAGGAAGCTGCCTTTTTTAAAGCAGGATGACTTTTTTTCTCTTCAAGTAGAATAGCTAATGTGTCTGCACTGTTCCCTGCCTTCTCAGGCATTCCTGAGCCAGTATTTCTCCAATCCACCAAATGTCTCCTTGTTCCAAAGTGTTATTTTAATCTTTAATCTGGCTTTTGGCCCTGAGTCTTTGCCATGCTCTCATTTTCGTCCTGCGCCGTAATTGATAACACACTAATCTGGCGTGTTCCCATCGCCTTCAGCCACTGATCTGCATCTAGAGTGAGACTCCGGCCGGGCAGCAAGACGCATGCGCTCACGTCTACTCCGGTTCCTCCTGTCAATGTTATGAAAGAACCTGCCTTGTGCATGAGAAACCCCCCTCTGCCAGAAAATCACGGAATCTCTCAAATTTCCCCCTTCCTAGCTCATTCGGTCAGATCAGTGGGTTTGCCTAATAATTAGCCGTCCAACCCTGCTGCCTGTGTGTCTGTGTGTGAGTGTTGGAGGTCGGCGTCGTCACGCTCATCCTGTCCTGTCACATCCTGTCCCTCTCTCCAGAGGAGGGCGATCAGGACGACAACAAGGAGAGGCAGGAGGACGAGGAGAAGGCGGAGGAGGAAGATGTCCTGGACAGGCAGAAGTGCCAGGCTGCGCTGGCTTCGCTCCGACATGCCAAATGGTTCCAGGTGAGCACAGCTGGGCTGATGACACACTCACTCTCAGTGTCCTTACATCCTGGCAGCCTGTCTTACCCTGAATATTCAACCCTGTCTCTAAAAATGACATTTGTATCCTTTAATGTGCACCAGCACGTAATCACATAATAAAGACATGATTTTAAAGAAGTGTAGCTGCCGAGTTCAGGCAGAGCTCTGAAGCTGCTTCTTCATTGGCAGCAGCTGTTTCATACATGTTTCACAATGATTGGCTCATTCACAGCTGTGTGGCAAGCAACATCCAATCATATTCATACAGGTGTGCAGCACAGACATTATAACCTGACACTTGGCACTGCTCTGCTGATACACTCGTGCCAACGCCGTGTGCTGCTGCAGCTCCTTCCACCACCTCGACCTCCTTATGTGCTCACGTTTTTGGTTCCATTGATGTTTATGTTTGTTCTGCAGTTGTCCCTGCAGAATCCTTGTTGCTGCTCAGATCCTCAGACAGATCCTTTCCACCAATACTTTTTGCTATAAATGGTCTCTGACTAAAATGAACGTACCTGTGAAGTAGCAAAATGTCCATCCCTAATGTGTCTGCAGAACATTTTTCTTCCTATGATACCAACTACTTGCAACTAAAGCATGATTAACATTTTTATGGTTATGTTTGGGCGCCTCTTGTTACGGTTAGGGAAAGATTGTGGTCTTGGTCAAACTGTGTGTTTTAATATCCCAAACGTAACAACACTCGGTATTCAGGATGTGAACCCTGGTCTCCGGTATCAGAGGACACCCACCATCCACCTCAACCACTTCCCTACAACTTCTGCATGGTACAAGCACGTAACGCATCCTGGACTGGAAAAGACATTACCACTGAGTCACGATCCAGACATCAAGTAAAATTCCACTAAAATGCATTTGACAAAACGTTTTAGTAGTACATGGATGTCATTTTTAGGAGTCACCTTACAATAAGTGTGTTTCTATCCACCTGTTTTTATGCACATTTTCAATTTTGCGCCCTCTTCTTCTGCAGTGGTTCCCAACTGCTCAACTCTTATTATTCATTAGTGGATAGAAATGCGCATTCATTCATTAAAATTTGCGATACATTTGGATGGAAACTTGACTAATGAGTCCAACAGTGGTGTAACATAATTTGTTAACATTACAAGTATCAACTGGCAAGTGAGAGTTTAATATGAATTATCATGAACTGTAGAGGAATATTAGGGAAAGAAAAGACAGCATGGAAACAGTAGAGATGTTATTTTTCAGTGCAAGTAGTGGAAGAACATGACAGAGTGGGATGTAACTCGTGGGATGTAAGGTCATGAAGACATTCTTCACCAAATCAGGTGTCAGATGAGCTGCAGCTCTGCTGTCCTGACAGGACTGAGGGTTCTGCCACTCCTGAGGAGGCAGGAGGCAGGCGAGAGTCAAGGTCAGGTGAAGCAGTGAGCAGCTTCCCTCAGGGAAGGAGAGCTGAATGCCAAGTGCTTCCAGAGTGAAGGGCTGCACTGATCTGTAATGACTGCAGATACAATTAGTGGTGCATGTCTGTAAGGTTTAAATGAAAACACCTGAATGAAATCACCCACTTTGTTGTTGTGAATTGTCATCCTGTGCAAATTGAAGTGTCGGTAATCTGCAGCATAATTTGTTTTTGATGTTAAAACCATGATCATCTTCTCCTCAAGCACTTCATTCATTGCATCTTGGTTACCAGAGATTTCAACAGGTTTTATTTTTCCATGCATATTCACTTCAGTAATGCAGAGGCGTCCACGGAAACATTTGTCACATGAGGTCAACCATGTGATACTACTGTTGTGGCTTTAGAAAGGTCTGTTTTAACTATTTTGAGGCAACGCATGAAGGAATAATATAAGTACAATAAATCTCTGGGATGCTTCAAGAAATTGGCACAGTAATCTACTTAGAGCATTTCACAGCTGAGTGCAGGGGAAGAGGACTTAACAAAGACGGCAACAGGGGCATTCATATATGCATTTCCCTCTGCACTGTACAACACAGAAGAAAAACATCAAGTGTTTTAGAATAACTACTGGACTTTTTGTTAAATCAAACGCATGATTCAGTTTAGCAGGAGACTTTCAAAAATATTCAAATGTTAAAAAAAACGATGATAATGAGAGAATTGAACTACATAAAAACTTGTTGCAAGCCACCCTCCCTCCAAAATATGAGATTACATCTTATATGAATATTCATGCAAGCATTGGAGTTTACCAGAAAACCACATTTCTATTAAACTTGTATTATTACGTGATTTCTCTCCAATTCTTTAGTTTGTTTCTGTCGCCCAGAAAACGACTTCTGTTCTTGAGGAATATCAGATAATGAAGAAGGAACAGCTCAGTGCTGCTGTAATAAAAAGACAAAACCATCATTTTCAATTATCAATCCCACTGTGACATTTTTAAATAAAAACTCATGGAACAACATTGTCAAACCCACCACTAGTGTGGTCTGTAAGATAACCATCGTAATAACAGTGCGCGCACACAGTAAATATCAGGGTTCACACAAAGTCTTGGAAGTTTGGAAAATGCTTAATTTTAACCATTTTCAAGGTTAGGAATATGCTCGAATTTGAATGTACTCCTTGAAAAATGATGATTTTTCAACATAATCTGGTGTTTCAACCAAAAATCTTTTAATATTTGAATTGAAACTATCCCATCATCATATTTGTTTGTTGTCTCCTGGAATTTATACTAACAATTAAAGGCTTCGAGAGTCTGGATATCTTTGGTTTAGGTACCTTGAAAATGTTTGAAAAGTGCTTGAATTTTACTCTAGCTGTACCCTGAAATATGCTGGTCGATCAGCTTGCTAGCAGTAGCTTAGCTACAGCTCTCCCTCGCCCGTATTTAACTCACACAGCAAGAACCTGAAATAAGCATTGATGTTGGCGCTGTTTTACGTAACAGTTGTGTAAC
Source organism: Maccullochella peelii (assembly GCA_002120245.1). Lineage (NCBI taxonomy): Eukaryota > Metazoa > Chordata > Actinopteri > Centrarchiformes > Percichthyidae > Maccullochella > Maccullochella peelii. The sequence continues at coordinate 150,694 of LKNJ01001934.1, forward strand.
TGGCTAACTTCGCCATTCAAAGTGTTCATTGTCTCTAGTGAAATATTCCATATTCTGGTCTTGGTTCCAATATTTTATCCTCCAAAAGAAAGATTTTGGATGGAAGATCACTTTAGCTATTCCACACTGCTTGTTTATGCACCTCAGAGGCTCAACTTAATAGAATTTCTGCCAGCAGATCAAATGTTTCTCAAAGAATTTAACAATATCAAATTCAGTCTCTCACAATGGTTTTAGCAGCATATTGACATTTCAGGGGTTGTGAAAATGCCTCTTCAAGCGCTGCAGATCCCGTATCTCAGAGCCAGCTGCTGTCCTGTTGAAATGCCCCTCATGCTGTCACTAAGGTTTGTCTGTGTGTCCCCTCAGGCCAGAGTCACAGATCTCAAGTCCTGTGTCATCGTCTTGAGGATTTTCAGAGACATGTGCAACAGACTGCCTGGGTGGCAGCCTCTCAAAGGATGGGTAGGTGACGGGTATCAGAATGGCTTGTTGTACAGGGACATCAAGATCTCACAATCAGTAAAAGATTGAGTTAGGCAAAGTTATAACTTTATGTCCCAGGCTTTAAAACAGCCGCATGTGTGCAGGATGTGTAGTAAGCTCTGTGTCCCAGGACCAGAATCATGGCTACACTTGATGTCCTGTATGCTGTGTTCAGTGTCCTGTCTCTGTCCGCTCTCTGCAGCCTCTGGAGCTGATCTGTGAAAAGGCCATAGCCACCTGTAACCGGCCGCTGGGTCCAGGTGAGGCCCTGCGTCGCGTCATGGAGTGCATCGCCTCAGGGATTCTGCTGCCAGGTCAGTGATCAGTCCTTCACAGCAACCTCTGAGCTCTGTTTGTTGTTTGCATTCACACTTTCTTGCTTCCTTCTTTCTAAACTCCAGGCTACAGATCATCCAGGGCTAGTTTAACATTGTTTATGATCCCTGGGGACACTGCCCATTAAAAAAATGTGGTGAATTGCCAAGTGAACTTTAGAGGCAGCACATACACGTCACGTGCAGTATTTATAGAAAGATATAAAGGAGAGGGGAACATGAGCAGACAAGTTCAACTTGGAGATTTCTGCACAAGTGGAAAATGTTTCATGTTAAGAGAAAAAACTGCAGCTATGAAAAGTCATGTGGATCTCCTTTAGTAATGAATGGTTGAAAACAAGAAACAGGAGTTCCTGTTAGGTGTCTGAGTAAAATCTGGAAAAACAATCCAGCAGTCACATTTGCGCAGTTGACCTCAAAGAGGTTCTGGAAATTGTCAGATGAATCAGGAAGGGGAGGCAGGGCTTCGTCCAACACGGGAGGTGAACTTCTGACCTTGACTGGAAATAATGTTGGGCAGTTTGAGGACTTGACGAACTCCGGAGGAGGCAGAGCTGGAGGACTCAGTGGAGGGCAGCTCTCTGTTGGAAGTCACTGAGATTGTCAAAAAGCTTTACATTGGCAGGTCGGGGGTTCCCATCCAGTTCCCATCTTTAAAGGAAAGGGAGGGTGTGCTTCAGTCATCGGGGTATTATAGTGCTCAGACTCTACCTGAAAGCTTATTTCAAGGTGCTGGAAAAGAGCGTCTGGCTGATGAAAGACAGAACCAGGAGAAGCATTGTGGACCCTGTCCTGGTTGGGAAGCTGTGGACCACCCCTCAGGGTGCACCAGGGCTGCTGCTACCAGCCGTCCAGACCTTTTCATGACCACATTGATTCTTTTTAAGATTTTCATGGAAAGACTCTGAAGGCACAGCCCAGTTTGGTTTCAGTTTGAATCATAAATTTCGATATGGTGAATCTAATTGGCAGTGGAAAGGATGTATTTTACAGTATTCTCTACTAACAAGGGCTCATGAGGTAAAAAGGCACAATAAGCATTAAAAGTAAAATAAAAAGATAGTTTTTATGGCGGCAGGACATTGAATCATGTGGAAATTAGTCTGTTTTTAATCCCAGCATCGTTTTTATATGTTGCTGTGGCACATGAACAGGGTTCTGATGTGGGCAGCATATGGTATGCCCTCTGTTTGATACAACAGTTTTAATCTCCTTTCAGCCAGAAATTAATACACGTGAACCGTTAGTGGTTAAGAGTCGACCTTAGTGAATGAATCCAGTAATCCGACTCTCTGCTCAGAGAGCAGCGAAATGAAATTACAAAAGTTTGACAGTGAAATTAAAATCAGGAAGGACACTTAAAGAATAATGTGACCCCTTTGTTTTAAAAAAAAAAAAGTGTAGGAAATGTAGGCTTGTAATTTGACCAAGTGTTTAAAATCATTAATCAGTGGATCTATTATGAAATGCACATTTACTACAATAGCACTGTTGCGTACGTGATGACTGACATGCCTGAAGAGTGGCAGCAGTTGTCCATCTCTGCTGAAGTCTTAATGTTGACTCTTTAGTCCAGACTCAAAGATTTCTACAACTTTAAGATGGATTTCCATGAAATTTGGTTCAGACACTCATGTTCCCCTCAGGATGGATTGTAATGACTTTGGTGACCCTCTGACTTTTCATCTAGCGCCATCATCAGGTCAAAATTACCTAACACTTTGGTTTATGACAAAATACCTGCAAAACTACTAACATTCCCATCAGCCTCAGCTGCACTTCTTTAATGCTAATTAGCTAATGTTAGCATGTTAACATGCTAAACTAAGATGGTGGACATGGTAAACATTTTAACCTGCTAAACATCAGCATGTTAGCATTGTCATTGTGAGCATGTTAGCATGCTGACGTTAGCATTTAGCTCAAATACAGTACAGCCTCACAGAGCCACATGGCTGCAGACTCTTGTTACTGGACCATTTCCATTGTTTTTCTGATAAACGTTGGAAAGGTCCAAGGAGCCAAAATGCCGTAAATGCTGCCTGACATCTAGTTGCATTATGGGATGTTAACTTGTGAGATGGAGCTAACGCTCTTTGAGTGAAGCAATTCAGAAGCTCCAACTTTTTAAAAGAAAAAAGCTTTCTCTCACTTGAGGGCAAAATCAGGCGACTGTGCTCCCTGTTCCACTTTCTCTCTGCACTGCTTCTGTACCCTGATAACAAATAAAAGGCATGTATGTAATGTTTAAAAAAGGAATCAGCCCAAGGATTGAAAACAAGGTTTAAAAGTAAGCAGGCAAATAAACTAAGAAGCCAACATGCACCAAAACAGCTTTTTTATTCTCAGGAGAAACATTTCGAATGTGTTTTAGGATAACCTCAGTGTTTGGCTGCAACCTCTTTACACACAGGGCGTCCTAAAGATTCATGGCCTGGGTAGCAGGCTGTCACCTACACACCGTCTTATAGTACTCTACTGTGCATTCATGGATTTCAGATTGGGGTGCAGATTCCCTCAGGACTCCTTGAGAGTCCCAGTGGATTCACAGCAACATGAACGATGGTTTCATTTAACTTTTACTTTCATTTCATTTCATTCAGTAAAAGTTTGTGATGGAGTATTTACACCACTTTCACAGGTGTTTGTTTTCGAAGTCATGTAAACATTTATCCTCTTGAGATTTTCTTTTTATCCACATGAAAAATGTTTCCCATCCAGCTCTCATAAATAGAAAGATGATCTCTTTTTTCCACCACCCTTCTCTCTCTTTTTCTAATCCTTTATCTGAGAAACCTTCAGTTGCCGAGTTTGATCAGTGCAGTTAGCCTTTGTGGTCATGTGACTGGATTTTTAAGATGTGCTTCAGGGTTTCCCTCGGCCCTGAAATGGCAGCTTCTTCCCTGAAGGCCCTGAATCATTGATGAGTTACTGCTGCATTCAGAGAGTACACAGTAGGAGTCAGTCAATTATTTTCATGTGTGTTTTCCTGTTTAGTGATATTAAGCCTGTACGTGGCTGTCCGGAGGCCTCTCCTGTCTGAGTCAGAACCCGGTGTGGAAGCACTGACCTAGTCTTTCTTTACAGGAGGTCCAGGAGTTCACGACCCCTGTGAGCGGGAACCCAAAGACGTCCTGTCTGACCTCAGTGCCCAGCAGGCGGACGCCATCACAGACAATGCACAGGTCAGTCCACTCTACACAGCAGCTCACTTTACCCATCAGCCCCTTCTGCTGCTGCAGTGATGAAAGTAAAATCTTAAAGGGTAATTCTGGTATTTTCATACCTTGAAACCTTTAATTCCAATTCTTTTTGTACTTATTAGTCATTTAGACCCAAAATATGTAATAATAGGACCCAGGTTTAAAAATACTGGAATTACCCTTTAAGCCAGAAACATTGATTCAGCATTTCTTGACTCTATAAGCATTTACATCAACAGTGTTTCTGACGTTATACAGAGTTTCTACAGTTTCTAATCAGTACTTTAATTTTCAGTTAATCTGCCGATTATTTTCTCAATTAATCGACGTCAAAAAATGCATCACAGTTTCCTACAGCCCAATGAGACGTCTTTAAATGTCTTGTTTTGTTTAGTCCAAAATCCAAAGAGATTCCTTTTTACTAAAATGTAAAACAAGAAAATGTTCTCAAATTTGAGAAGCTGGAACCATCTGATGTTGCTTGACACATGAATTAATTGATAATCAAAATAGTTTGCTCTGCCTGAAGAACGTTTTCTTTCCTGGTACCAAAGGAGTGTTGAGGTTTGATACCCAGCTACTGGTTTGTTGGGTTTGTGTGAAGTGAACCACAGGCTCGATATAACAAGAACAGCTCCGAGGTTTGAGGTAAAGCCGGCTGTTGACGATCAGTCGAAGGGACTCAGCCACCATTATTTCTGTTTTATTATCTTCACCTGTTTCAGAGAGATAGTGGCTTCTGGTAGTTTGACAAGATACTTTAGTTTTTCATTTACTTGTCTCCCACTGGAGCAGTTGAAGGTTTAATGCCTTGCTCAAGGGCACTTTGACAGTAAGCTGTTAAGGAAGATAGGAGCATCTCCCATATACATGATCCCGTCTGCTCCAGAGGCACCGACATTAAAAGCGTCCATTAACAGGCTCTTGTCTCTCACAGCTGCCCAGGTTTTAACTTGTCCCAAAGGTGATGAAGTCGGTCACACGCACAGAAAAGGTCTGGAGCTGCTCGATCTTTAATAAACAACAGAGAGATTATCTGTGTGGAAAGTCATTTGTAGAGTCCTTTATGGTTTAAAATTTAAAGCCAAGTTGGGGATTTTTAAGTATTTTCAGGGGTCATTACAGTCCAAACTCGTAAGTGTAGTTTAGGAGCAGAGCTTCTCCCTGGAGGTGAATTGATGCTGTAAAACCTCAGATGTGTTCTGATTTCAGACCTTTTACATAACTTACATGAGATTGTACGTCTTTGATTTGAGCTGCTGCTTCATGGATGTTGTCTTAACATCTCCCCCTCAGAGGACTATAAAACTTCCCTTCCTGTTTTCCTGCTGTAAAAGCTGCCGCAGACACTTAACTGAGCGTAATCATTAGCCGGGCCGAGAAAGAAAAACTCTCAGCTGCGCGACTCGAGAGACCTTGAAACATCCCACCGGGGTGTACTTCCACACCGCCCACTGCACCAAAGTCAGCATTTCTTCCAGGAAATCAGACGAGTAACGCACCCCCTCTGTTACCCTGATTGAAGGAGGGTTATTTAAAGCGAGTCCTCGGCTACCCCGGTGAAGCCCCGAGCTCACGTCAGCACTTTAAATAGCCGAGTGGCCGCAGAAGTCCGGACTCTGACCTCAGATAAGCAGCTCCTCAGTGCTGCGGAGGCTTGACGAACTGGCAGCCTAATTAGCCACCTAATGAGCGTGGGAACACTGTTCCCCATTTACACCCACACCAACACTACCACCACCACCGCTGCTGCTAATATAGCCACTGCTGCTAATGCTGCTGCACAGCACATGGAACAACAAAGTCTGCCCCCGGGCGGGAAATGTGGGCTCAGCGCTGAGAAATATGAAGACATCCTCAAATACATCTTTTCCTCTCTCTCTGTTTCTGCCTCTCTGCCAGTCTGGGAATATTTTTCTTTTCCTCCTCTGTTCGTGCTCACTGAGTGTTTATTCCTCCCCTCTATAATGCATGAAGTTTGTCCCAACAGAATTAGTTGGTTAACCCGAACGTGGAGCGGCTCACACAAGTTTCCCCGATAATTAAAGCGGATTGATCGGAGAATAAATGGTATGGTTGCTGCGTGGTCTCCTCTGACTGCAGAGTTCTGTTGCTTTACCAATACAGTGATGTGCCCTTATTCTGTCTGGTGTGTGTGTGTGTGTGTGTGTGTGTGTGTGTGTGTGTGTGTGTGTGTGTGTGTGTGTGTGTTTCAGCATGCGTTACGCCTCCTAGCCTTTGGACAGCTTTACAAGGTCTTGAATATGGATCCTCTCCCCGCCAGCAAGCCCTCGCCAAGGCCGTTAGAAGGTGTGTTCAGTTGTGTGTGTGTTTTTAAGTGACTCTGTGTGAGTGGGAGTTTGTCTGCATGCTGTTTTGTATGTGTGTGTGTGTGTGTATGTGTGCATCGTTTCTGTTTTCATCCGTGTGTATCCATGTGTGTCTGTGTTTGGTTTCCTATTTTTATCTCCCCTCTATATTCTACGTTTCTTCTTTCTTGGTTGCCGTATAAAGCAGCTTGTATTCTCCTCTGTTTAGATACTTTCTGAATGAAGATAATAATAATAATAATAATGATAATATGTTTAGATGACCTCTGTGTGTGTGGGGGTGTATCAGGTGATCAGTCTTTGTTTCCGCTCTGCAGGCGGCTGTCAGAAGAGGCTTCGGGAGGACGTCGGGTCGGATGACAGAGACTTCATCAAAAGGATGAAAGGTGACTTTGACCGTCGACCCGCTTGTTTCAAAGAATCGCAGTTTGCTCAGATGATCTAAATCCTCTTTCTGTGAACCACAAGAAACACTACAGTCCACTAGTGAAGGTGTTAGAATACAAAGAACTGAAGGCGGACTGATATACGGTGCCGATGGTGTTATAGGCGTTATGTTTTCAGGTTGTCCGTCCCGTTCACGTGAACGCAATATCTCAGGAACGCCTTCAGGGAAATTCTTCAAATTTGGCACAAATGTCCACTTGGACTCGAGGATGAACTGATTAGAATTTGGTGGTCAAAGGTCAAGGTCACTGTGACCTCACACAACACATTTTTGGCCATAGCTCAAGAATTGATGACCATATTTCACAGCTGGTCGGACACTGAGTCGGTGACACTTTTGACTCAAAGGTCACAGGTCACTGTGACCTCAAAATAGGTTTTTAGCCATAATTTAAGAGTGAATTTTGCGAGTCAAGATTTCACACACGTGTTGACTGGGACGACACAATGAGTCCACTCTGCCTGTCACTTCCTGCCTCATTCTGAATTTCGAGCATCATCGGAGTCACATGACTGCAAACAACGTATTGAGCGTGCCGAGCGAGTTTCACCTACAGCTCAGAGAGAGGCTTAGAGAAAACAAAAGCACCACATTTTGTGTAGCTCTACTCTATAAGTCTCCGTTGTTGGTGTTAAAAAGAGAAAAACCTGCTCGCAGCTCCGCCCCCAGCACGTCGTAATATCACAGCTACCCTCCTGAGTTAATTCTGTGTTTTAAAAACTAAATGGCGTCCACACTTGATCATGCTCTGTAGGAAAGCAGCAAAATAAAGAGCTGTGGACTCTTTTCTGTCAGGCGGAAGTAGCTTCAGTTACTCAGAGCTTCATGATGATCAACACAAGTCCTGTCAGGAAACGCCAGCTGCAAAACAAACACAAAAATTATATATATCCGAATATTTATCCCTGTAGCCTTAAATATGGAAGTGCTATTGACCATCTCGACTGTTTTTAACTATTTTCTGTGTTTTTTGAAGCAGTTTTTGTGTATTTTAAAACTAAAAGATGTTATTGACATGAACAAAACAGTTACAGTATATGAGGTGTGTTGTGGATGAGTGGAGATTGGCTGGGCTGAATTATTATCCCGCTGCAGACTCTTTGTTGAGTCCATATCCCAGTTTGTGTCCCCTGATGCTCTAAATGCTTTTTCAGATGCCTTCTCAACATGACAAGATTGGAAACTATGAATTCTCCAGAATGGAAACGGCAAAATGTTCCATGTAAGCACAAAACACTGGGTGTCAGGCTGATGTGAGAAAGCTGTGATGGTCCCATCATGTGGAGGCTGAGTTCACAGGAGAAAACTGTGTTTGTTTCTTAACGGCAGATAAGTGGGTATTGATTGAGGACTTTGTTGCTCACTTGTAGCTAATGACAAAGACAAAAGGCCGTGGTGTTCACTGTGTGTGTAAACTACAGCTGACTGTAAACAAGGTGCTTTCTGACAGACTTTGTGTAAAAGGTGGAAAAGTGAGTCAGTGGAGCAGAAAGCAGCGAGGCTGGGCTGCTCTTAGAAATCAGGACGCTCTGTTGAGGAGGATCAAAACAGCCTCTCAGGTTACAAAATGGCCTCCTGCCGTCAGACGGTATTCACTTCAATCTCTGTATCAAAGCTGAGAAAGCTCCCTGACCCCGCCTGGATGTGATCCATTGTAGGCCGGCGTTTGAAATTCAGCCGTCATGTCTGATATCTTCACAACATCATAATAGGAATCCGGTGTAGGGCATTGAACTGTCACCGTATCACCCAGCTGAATTAAAAAAGAAGTTAAAATTCTTCGCCGAGCTGTTTGTTGCAGTGACTTTAAATGTTTCCCCGAAGCAGAAAAAATGTGTGACGTTATCAGATTTCCAAACAGCTGTGAGTGAGGGGGGGAAAAAGGAGGAGAGGACGCCGCCGGAGCTGAAAGAAACATTCAGCGAGGTTATCGGGAACGAATCTGCTCCTGTGTTCGGGTTAGAAAAGGTCTGCGTGTCAGGGTCCAGGTCTTCATCAGGACATCACAGAGAGGGTTATTGAGCTCAGGATGCTGTCAAGTGAAAGTCTGATTCTTGTCAGTATTAAAAGATGTATATTGGAGGAGAAACAGTAATGAAATAAGTTAAGATAAGACTTCATTGACTTTATTGATCCCTGGGGGGCAAATTCACATGTGACAGCAGCACAGAGACTAAAACAGACAAAAAGGTATTTGAGCGAAATAAATAAAAAATAAAATAAGACAGAGAAATTAGAGAGGTGACATTAAAAAAGCTATATACAATATATACATTAGAATATCTACAGATGCCGATGTTCTAAAAACAACAGGACGTTAGTTATTGAAGTTTGTCTGCTGATTTGGCCCGTTTACCAATTTAACTCACTGACATGATACACATATTTTTAGATTCAGTGTGAATTACACTTTACAATGATATCATTATCTCAGATGTCCATAATAAACCTCCATAAATCTGCTTAGAAATCCTAGAAAAAAGACGCTCCTTATAACTGCAGGACTTGCCTGAGAATTCTCCTGTTTTTAAGTTTTCTTCAGTATCACAGTAACCCGGTGATAGCTCTGTGTGCGTCCATGACTACACTGCAAACAGGAGCTGCTAACAGCTAATTCAGCACACTTTTAATGGTGCAAGTATGTAGGTATAGGTATGAATAATAAGTAAAATATAAATAATAATACATTTAAGTATATAATGTTATATAAAATATATGTGGAGTATATATAATAAAAATGGAAGAGAATACTATGATATGGCATATAATATAAAAATACAATAAAAACAATATAGTAGTAATATAATATGATTTATATAGTGATATAAGTGAGCGCTCTGAAGTCCAGTCAGCAGCTGATTATGAACAAGGTCTTCAGTGTCACTCAGCAGTTGCAGCTCTCTCGTTCAGACCTCATCATCCAACCTCACGTTAAATCTTCCTCCATAACTTGGAAGCTTTCGGTGTTTATTTGCCACTTCTGCAGCCCTGCAGGTTGACTGGCAGTCGAACGAGAGAGAAAGAGATCATGAGAAGTGTCGGACAAACATCCGCCTTTACACCATTTTTTATTACTGACAGAAATCAGAGGAATATGTTGATATAAGAAGACATCGTTTCTCTTATCTGATGCCACAAATCAGCTGTACTGGAGGAGGCTGTCACTGCTGTCTTTGTAAAAGCCAGATGAGTGTTACCTGCAGAAAGTGGTGGAGGCTGAGCTACATTTCTTAACTCTGCTGTTTTCATATCGTCGTGTTTCCTGCCTGACATAACGGCGCGTGGTGCTGTCGAGACGTGATTTACAGTGTCGTGTGGACCCCCGACTGCGCTGTTCATCTGGTGTTGTCTTCACAAGCAGAAAAACCTTTCACTTTTCATTTTTTACTACTAAAAATAGATATTTTACAATCTACTTTATACTAATGCTGTATCTGGATCACTCAAACTAAACCTCAGCAGTAAAACTAAAGGTGTTTTTCAAACCTGAGTTTGTAAACTTGTTTAAGCTTTCCCTTTCTTCTCACAGAGGAAAAGTGAACCAAAATGCATCACTCTCATTGGTTAGATGTGTCTGTGTGTGTGAGCGAGAACGTAAACACAGGAACCAGGTCCTGAAGAAGCTCCTATCTGCCCACATCTCGTTGCTGGTCCAGGTCAGACCTCGATTTGTTCTCCGGCTAGCTGCTAGCAATGTTGATTTCGCTCATCCACATCCCAGCATGCAAAGCTCACCTGGCTACGGGAGCATAGGTATGCCTTGTAGACCAGACTGAGTCCACTTCCCCTAAAGGGTCTCGGTGTGGTTGTTTTGGTCCACACGCCCAAACAAATCCAGCCCGAGTCTGATTGAACCAAACTAACCAATAAAAATGCCCTAAAAGACTAAACAGTCCTTCCACTGATGCCCCGCCCCCACCCCCCACCCCCCTCGTCCTGTCTGTCGGTGTCAAAGTAATTAAATCGGCCCTCACTGGGACGATCGTCCCCGGCAACTCTCATCTGTTTCCAGTTCAAAGGAGGTGACGGGAGGCAGAGATGGAGGGGGATTAATCCTGCAGGCTGCTGCCACGCAATTATCTCACCGCCTCCCGCCACACACACACACACACACACACACACACACACACACACACACACACAGTGTACTAACACCTCCCCCTCTCTCCCTCCCAGCACCTGTCCATCAGCACCTTCACATTCCTCTCCTGCATCCATATTCATACTGAACCTCACTTCAGTCTAAAGTGCCTGTCAGAGGCTCACAGCCGTTACACACAGCGACTGCAGTGTGTGCAGAAGCTGCTTTACAGGCAGGAAGTGACAAAATCACATCATTAACTCGCCATGTTCGAGAGAAAATGTTAATTTAAAAAGATTTGGTAGTTCTTATGTTCCCACACACTCTGACAGACTTTGATTCTTTTTTAGTTTCAGCAGTTTTATCAGTTTGTTAAACGTGACAGCCGTGCGCCAGGATATCTCGATATAAGATGTTACTGAGTGACGATAAATGATGACGCTGAATTATCAAGTCCAAAGCAGTAGCTGAAGTTTAGCTTTGAAATATTAAAGATAAACGTTAAAAGTCCGTTTGTCGGCCTTCTCTTAGACTCCACCAACCGTGAAAGTTTCAAAGGCCCAAATATATACCTATATAAAACATAAATAACTCAAAGACTAGAAATCCACGTGTAAAGACGATGATCTGCTGAAAGATCAAGTTGTAATTAACCAAACTGTTAAAGTTACATTAGTCATTTTCAGCAGATGCTGTTGTTTAAAGTGAAGATAAGTGCGCTCGACCTCCATAGAAACCAGAGCTGGATGCTCTTGGTACATGATGAGTGAATCACTTCCAAAGATGCAGAAACTGCTCTCTGGGAAAACCTCTTCTTTATGGAGCCGGCTGTGTACACAGGGCTGTCCACATACTTTTGGCCATCCCTTTGGTTTGTTACGGTGTAAAACATGAAAAGCTGTTACGGCTGGTAAACATTAAGGCGCTGCGTGCAGTTTACTGCCATTATTATACAGCGGCCTCTTGTTGCTGGTCGGAGCTGCACCGCAGTGTCGAGGACAGCTAATAATCACAGCTGTCGATGAGATATGTTCAACAGTAAAGCCTTTAAGGAACACCTGACCTGAAAGGGTTCTGACAGCAGAAATCAAGTTTATCGAGTGAAAGCGTGTACGTGCTCTTTCTCTACACTGCGGTAACACTGCAGGTCAGGACTGTTGGCAGCCGTCAGGTCTCATTTTAATTCAGCTCGTCTGTCTGTTACTCCAACGTGTTTACACACTGAAGCTAATCTTTGTGCATCTCGAAGGCACGGCTGACAAAGTCGGACTTGAAGCATTTATTACTCAGCGAGTCAGCAGTTCTGTTGTAATAGATGTCAGCGAGTGTCACGGTTCCATTTTCAATTCATCTGAGAGATATTACTGCTCAGGAGCTGGGGGGGGGGTTGAGTTTGTGCACAAGAGCTCGGCGTGTATTTTTAGGTTTTAAGTGTATTTTCTTTTGTCAGCACATCCTTTTACATGTAGAGAAAAACATGCAACATTAAAACCATCATAATACAATTTAAAGGACCATTTACTACAAAAGTAGCAGCAAAACGTTAAGCTGCATTTATTTCCTTAATATGAAAATCTGTTAGCAGGTCAATCACAGCGAACATCAAGTCAGCATTGATTTGTGTCAGTATTACAGTTACTTTATCGATATTAGGACACAGTGAAGACTTGGAATAATAAAGTAAAACTGACACAAACCACTCAAACTCAAACAGTAGATCTAAAAAAACTTTCATTTTTATTGTCCATTAACAATATTGAGGAAAATAGTAACAAAACAAGTCAAGTTGAACATTATTTTATTGAGCTGCACGTTTCCTTTCACTTTGCATTCAGGACTGTTGTTCAAATGGAAAATAGAAAGTGATCTTGAGACGGGCTTCATCATATTCTCCTGTTTGCTTTTCATACTTTTTCTCATCTTATACTAATTGTGTTGTTTTTCTGTCTAAAAGCATTTCATTAACCTGAATCTGTGTGTGCTGTGGAAGCACTGATGTTTATCGATCATTAACCAGATTGATTTAACTTTACCTTCACTTGCTATATTTCCCCTTCTGTTTGAAAATCACTGAGCAACACAACTGGAGAACATTTTAAGTGTGCAAACTGCTTTTCATTCTGTACAGAAATGAATGGAAATCAATGGTCGTCTGGAACTGTAGAACAATACATCCAAAACTCTAAAACTCATGCATTTCAAAAACTTAAAAACACACACGTTCACTGAAAGCTGCTTCCTGTGTTGTTGCTTTAAACCCTAAATATTGTTCGAACTAACTTTTCTACTCTGCTAAAAATCACTGAGGAGTTTGTGCTCACTCTTGAGTATCGTTTAAGTTTAGTTTAATTAAATTGAATGTTATATTTGATCTGTAAACATTACTTTTACTTGGATGTAGAGTTATATTATATTATGTACCTCAGATTGTGTCTTTGTTGTGTTAACGTGTGCGTCTCTCCTCCGTTAGTCCTGGACTGGAGGATGACGGATCCGAACCACCCCATGAACGCTCTGATGCGTCTGAATCAGATCCACCCGGGCCTCCAGTACCGCCTGCTGTCCCAGTCCGGCCCGGTGCACGCTCCGGTCTTCACCATGTCTGTGGACATCCAGGGAACCACCTACCAGGCCTCCGGGAACTCTAAGAGAACCGCCAAGCTCCAAGTGGCCCTCAAGGTAGTCGACTGTTACATGAAACTTTAAAAAATCATTTCAATCTGTGAGTTAAAACCAAATATCGTGAATAAAAATGTAGATATTTGTTAACTCAAAGACGCATTCAGATCAGAATCAGTGCAGTCACTTCAGATGTGGAACAGAATACTTAAACATATTATCACATATTATATCCTCAGAAGTACAACAAGCACTAATTCAGTTTGCTGAATCAAGACCATTTTAGATTCAAATTAGAGATTATTTAAATTAGGATAATCAATGATCCTCATGTTTATGAGCATATGAGGACGGACCTTATCGAAAAAAATACATTCAACATTAAAACTAAATGAGGAAACAGAGTTTTAGTTTTGAGCTGCTGTACCTGAACAAACTGGAGGAAGAAGGATCAATATCTGTGCTAAGAAATGGCTGAAAAAAGAAATACCTGGTGTTGATGATCAGATTGATCAGGGGTACAATATTTAATAATGTCATGGAGATAATTACTTTAACCCAAAAAGGAACATTTGTTGAAAACTGGATTATTTACGTCTCAAACTTCAGGCCAGACTTGGTGTAAATGTGCATCAGAAACACGAAGCTGCTAGCATGACTGTAGACTCTGTACTCCTGTTTGAGTATATTTTATTTTTAATGCAGTGCAGAAGGGAAGTGGAGGAGCAACATCACACTTCACATTTGCGTCACCCAAAGCATGATGGGAACTGTAGTGCCATAACTCCAAACATCCTCATAACAGATGGAAATAAGAAAAACTACAGAAGTGACTAAATCTATGAAAATGAGCTTATTTGTTCATCAGTACAAACGCTGCCACACATTCACACACTGATATTCTCTGTGTTTTAAAAACCTTTAGACACAAATACAAAACTCTGTTGGAGCATGACGGCATGTCTGAGTAGCTTAACCCACCTTGAAAATGAATGATGTGCCTAGCTAAGACGTGTGCTAACTGCTGTAAGTGAAAACCACTTTAGCAGCCGGTCCTCTGCCTTTTACTGCCGTTTGTCCCTCACTCTCTAAAAACCTCAACATGAACTCAGACAAAGAAAAAGAAACCGTTAAACTCTTTTAAATCGAAGAGAGACCAGAGAATGTTCTTTTTGTGACGAAGCTTTTATTAAACTTGTAAAGTTTTTGACTGCTCACACACATTTATTCATTCAGTTACACGTTCACACTTCAGAGCTGCTCAGTACAGACAGTCTTTGTGTTGTTGTTGTTGTTGATGGCCACTTTGCAGCCTCACGGCAGCAGCTGTCAGGCGGTACAGTGCCTTGCTCAAGGACAGCTCAGTCACAGATGATAGAAGTGTGATTCATTTTCCCGTCTGTGGTGAGTTCAGGGACCGTCAGGGCATCAGAGACCAGGCTGTTAATGTTTGGCTGTTGTGAACGCTGTGTTTTGTCATTCCCTCCGCAGGCGCTGCAGGCTCTGGGCTTCGTGCTCGGCAGCGACGCAGACGCCGACTCGCTGAGCGCCGACGAGAAGTCAGATGGCGAAGGCAAGAACGACAGGATGTCCACAAGCTCCAGCTCCACCTCCATCACCTCCTCCACAGACACACAGGAGGTGGGGAACACACACACACACACACACACACAGTGTACACGAGGATTAAACTGCTGCACAGACGGACGAGATGGAGATTCACAACAACACTCCACTAAACACATCAGTGAGGTTCATTCAAAGTTCAAAATAATTCAAAATTCTTAAAAGTGTCGTCCTGCCAAAAAAAAAAAAAAGCTGCAAACCCTCAACTAAAGTCCTCTCCTGTGTTTCAGAAGAGGTTTCTGTCTGTTCTGTTTTTCTGCACATAAATATTCTTCTCCCAACATGTAGGACGGGTACATGGACAGCAAACATATGCACTTTAATACCGTTTGGGATATAAAACAAATTCCAGGCCCGTGTCTGACTCTCCTCTCGGTCTGTAGTCCAGAGCTCCGGGTCCGATCCTGACGGCGGGGGGGAAAAACCCGGTGATGGAGCTGAACGAGAAACGGCGGGGCCTCAAATACGAGCTGATATCAGAGAGCGGCAGCAGCTACGACAAACGCTTCATCATAGAGGTACGAAAACACACACACACACACACACACATAGATTTCCTGTCTTCCTTTCAGAGGGTCTCTCTCATTAGGAATTGATGAGAGAGGGAACGCGTTTGATGTTCGGCACCTCGGTGCTTCCTGCATATCAAAACACCTTCACACGTCTCAAAAATCCCAGAAAGACATGAAACCAATCTGAATCCCACTGAAGGAGTTCATTTTTTACATGTAGTTTATACAAATATAATGGTTTTGGTTTCCACACTAACTGATACGCTGAAACTAAAACTGTGTTGTGAGGTTCATCTTAGCTACTCTGGCGTCACGTCCACACTAACCAAAATACTGTCGCTTCACTTCCTGTGGCCAATAACATTACAGTGTTGTCTCTCCTGCCCAATCGCATTTGAACACTTTGTTACGCAATAGCGAAGAGGCTAACGGCTAAAAATCACCAAACAACAAAAAGGTACGTAAACAAGGACAAAAGCAGCATTATGACCAGGTGATAAATACAACCTTAAGGACTTTACAACGTGCCAGGTGTCAGATTTAAGTTGTAACTCGTGCCTACGTTGGAACTATTTCAGCTGGTGCAACCCTTAAAATGTTAGCAGCGCCTAAACTCCGACCTGAGTTAAAAATTATGTTCAAACTAGGCTACGTTTGAACTTAAACACAGCTGCTGCAACCGACTGCAGAAACAGACCGTTTCTCTGTTGCAGTCGTGATGATAAAATGTGAACACACACATAAACAGCAGAAGAACAGTGTAGTTCAGAGCAGTGACGGGACGGATAGAGACAAGAGTGTCATCTACAGAAGAAAACTTTATCAACAAAGAATCAAAGGACGACGCTGCAAGAACATGTTCATGCTCTTATCCTAACCTAACCTTGATTAATCATTTGGTCTATAAAATGTCAGAAAACAGTGAAAAATGTCCATCATAGTTTCCTAAAACCCAAATATACTCGATTACTGTCACGTAAGAGATAGAAAAGCAACAGATGCTCATAATTTAGAAGCTGGAACCAGAAAATGTTTTGTGTTTTTGCTTGAAAAATGTCTTGCAGTTAACCGATTATCAAAATATTCTATACATCTGTTAAACGTTTCAGCCTGAGAAACAAGGCAAAACAGGAACATTTTATACAAACTTCATCAGAAGATGTCCTCCTCTCTGTGTGTTGGGACAGGTGGAGGTGGACAAGCAGCTTTTTCGAGGGACAGGTCCCAATAAGAAAGTAGCCAAAGCCAGCGCAGCGCTAGCCGCCCTGAACAGCCTGTTCTCCGGCTCCAAGTCTACGAGCAGCAAGAAGAAGCGGCCCAACAACCCTCCTGTGAGTACATGAAGTGCTGCTACAGCCTGGCGTTATACTGCATCCTGTACGGTGCTGATGTGTACTGTGTGTGTTTGTGTAGCCAAAGCGACCCGTAGCCTCGGTGCTGACCCTCCCGGCCCTCGCTGCCAGACCTCCACGAGTTCCCGTCATCCCCAGAGCTCCATACATCAGCACCCCACCCACACATGGATACATCCCCCCAGGTGAGCATGACAAAGTAGCTGAACACGCCTCACAGGCAGCTCTGCAACTTCACATCAGAAAAGTTTCACACGGCTGGCTTTTTTTTTTCCTTTTACATGATTTATGAGCGACAGACTGAGGGGAGAGAACTTTCTAGCTTATTTCACAAAAGTTTGAACTTGGACAGCAATGGAAGGTGTAACATTTTTTACTTTTAAACCAAACATATAAAAGGCTGAACCGACGAATGTTTAATATGCTGTAGTTATACTTTGGTAGATTGTGTTGATTGGCGGGTAAAATGACAGTCTGAAGGCTCTGCATGTTCCACGTACGTTAAAAAGAGAAAATGTAGGATTATGTGTAGTATTAAGTGTTGTTTGGGTAACAGTGTAGTTCAGCACTGATGACCGGAGAGTGCACAGCTTCTCCGACGCTGCAAAAGCCTTTAAATGTGTTATTTTACGTCTAAGAAATTTCCATCTGGATCTGCATCAAAATACACACAGTGAGAGACGATCATAAGACACAGTGTCACGTTCAAGTTCAAAAATGTCCATAAAAATATTCTATAATCACTTGTTTGTTTGGCTCATGGTAGAACTTTCCATCAACATGTTGATGAATTTCTGTAAGACACAAACAGGACTCAGATTACAGATCGTCTGCTTCAACTGAATTAATTAATACAGTTTGTGTTCTGTCCAGTAATTTACACACTTTCTCTCTTTGTCCTCACAGGTTTTGGTGCTCCTTATGGTTACAGCCCTGCAGGCGCCCTTCCTCCCTATGGTAAACTTACAGTCACTCTTTCTGATCAATAATCCATTTGATTTGTTCATCACTACATCCCAACATTTGAGTTATTTTTTTTTTTTTCCTCCTTTTTCTTTGCTCTTCCCCAGGTTTTCCCTCCAGAATGCCCTCAGTAGTTGTACCAGTCATCAGAGTCCCCACAACATACCCCATCAACCACCTCTACCCCTATTAGGACTGACCCTCCCTCACAGGAAGTCACCTGTTAAAGTTATATCCTGACTTTTTACACAACACAAGCTTCAAAATCATAAAACCAGCACTGGAATCCACAAACCTTTGACCAGTATCCCCAATCAGCATCAGATCATAAAGAACCACTGTTGTATAGCTTGTTCCCTCTGCGCTACATTAGCAACCAGCTAGATTAAATTGGCCGTTAGAAAGGTACAGAGTTTGACAAATAAGCTCTTTGGTCATCAAACTATTATCCAGTGAAAACCTTGAGTTCAGCCTTAAGAGCTGCAGTGTATCAAGACTGGTAACTATTACACAGTAGGGAGCTAAATGAAAATCTACCATAGGGAACAAATTAACCACCAACCACACACTGAAGTAAGTGAATAACTAAACAGTCATTGTACAGACCTAAACAAAATAATTAGCCATTCAAGGGAACTTTAAAAATCTAACACAAATTACTAAATCCCAACATCCGCCTTAGCCAAGTAAGCAAACCAGCTACTAAATATCCCAAATAGTTCCCAACACGATGTGAAGTTCTACTACTAGATATGTCATAAACTAAATTAAAATCCACTGTAAGGAACCAAACATCCTCTGTTGGAACTAAAGAAACCGTTCCCAACAGGATGGTTAGTTCCTTCCTTACAGTGGATATTTATTTAGTTGCCGACATTAAATATCTTGTAGTTGGTGACCAGTTGGGGTTTTTTCTCTCTCGCTACAGTGAATATTCAGTTAGTTCCCTACAGTGACAGTATTTAGTTTAGGGAACTTAACATCGTGTTGAGAAACCTTTAAGTTATCTACAGTGGCCAACTAAATATTCAGCATAAGGAGTTTTATGTAGGGAACTAAAATACCCATTGTAAAGACCTAAACATTGTATGGTAGGTGTTTTAGTTCCCAATAGACTACTAAATATAGAATGTGGCAAACTAGGGAACTAAATAGGGAGCTTATCTTCTGTAGGGAACTACATAAATTACTAACCAACAACTCAATATATATAGTGTGGAACAAAAAATATACTGTAGTGAACAAAATAAACAGTCACTGTAGGGAACTTAAAAAAACACCTGCCATACACCAACAACTACACATACAATCTAGGGAACTAAAAATTCTCTGTATGGGAACTAACTCAACATCCACCATAGCAAACTAAAACCAGTCACTGTAGGGAACTGAACAATACCAAATACGCAGATAGAAAACTGATAACATGTAGACAACAACATCTAATTGATCAGAGAGCTTCTTTATCAAAATATGAATTATTCCTTTAACAGTCACTCATAGATGTGAACGTTGTGCTGTATTTTAATTTCTCCGTTTCCTAATGATGTTTTAAGTTTCTGTGTTGAGACAAAACAGGTTTACATTAATCGGTTGCACTGAGAAACCTTTTCCGTTTGTTTGGATATTGAATGTCCGAGTTTACAGTTGTTGCTGTTGAGCCTTTGAGCCATTTTGTGTTGCGTTAAAATATTTTCTTTTCAGAGAAATATTTTATTTTGACCTGTTTGTAGGTTATATTCTGTTTAAATAAACAAATATTTTTGTCAACAGCTGAGTAACTTGTGGTTCGTATAAGTTTTATCATGATTCATACACATTTTATCCACACGTCTAGGTAAGATTTGAAGTTACTTAATTTTCAAAAAGGAATTATATTGCCTGCAACAGTATATACTGTCATCAAATAGTACTTTACATTCAGAATTACAGTCAGAATTTGTGGAATGTGAAGTTATGTTTGTATAGCCATTTACAACCTGAGCTACTGTCAATCATTCATCAAGCTTCCTACTTTCCACTTCCTCAGTTGTATCAATTAAACTAAATAAATAAAATAAATCAACTTCAATCCTGATCCGTAACTCGAGTATCACAAACACTTTTACCTCAAGTATCCACTGAGAAGCTCTTAAAGGATAATTCCAGTTTATTACTACTTAGATCTTATTTTTGCCATTATTTCTATCAATAATAACAACGTTGTACTCACCGAGTTAACTACTGAGATCTGGGAGTGCAACGACGCCACTAAAAAAAAGAAGCTGAGAAACAAGCAAAAAAACAGGTTAGCCAAAACGTTAAAATTATTACCCAAACTGTTAGAAACATCAGTCACAGTTTAGAAACTCACTTCCTGTTTCAATTTTGACCACCTGTATTGCGGTACTGTTGTTTCCTGCACAATGAGGGATTATTACAGGTTCTCTCGGGGCTTTTGATGGAGACCATAGTTGTAATAAACCGGAATTATCCTTTAAGTTAAAGCTGCACCCGGCCGTTTCACACGCAGACAGCCCCTATTAACGCACAGAATCCAGCTGTGCTAGAGAAGCTGTAGACAGAAACATCTTTGTAGTCCTGCAGGCTGCACTAAAGCTACTTATTTCTCCCGACCTAAGAATCCTGGGAGCTACTGGAATTATTTTAGGCCTCCTGAGAACAGCTACGACAGAGTATGCAATCTGCTAAACTAAACTGGTTTTCAGTGATCATCTGGTTAAAGCACTTCTCACATCCATTCATCTATCACTTCAGAGGATCTAGAGCAAGTTCTAATGAATATTTCTGTTCCTGTTAACCCTGTGTCTCCTGTCTGTAGGCGGCCTGTACATCGACAGTGCCTATTACCAGCCGCAGACCATAGCCACACCCATCATCATCCACCTGGGCCCTCAGGATCTTTTCTGACCCCGTCGATGTACCGAGACCAGACTCGGCAACAGCCTCGACCCCCCGTTTAATCCCTCACCCTTATTAAAGTCTGTCAGCGCCTCTCAATTACTGCGGCCCCGCTCCCCCGGGTTTCTCCTTCCACGCGAGACACGGCAGCAATACTGAAAGCAATATGGAGGAGAAAGCACCTCGGGCAACACTCTGTCAAGTCCGGGTCGGGTTTTAGAGAAGAAGAGGCCGCAGCTGAGACTTTCTTTGACCCAGCTCGCTCAGAAAATGTCAATAAAACACAAAGCAATACTTCCTCTGCCTTCGGGAATCTCAACGTGTTCCAAAAACAACTTGCTGAATTCAAAAACGGACCATCAGCACCGGCACATTCACAACAATGTGACCTTCTGTGTGTAAATACGATATTTACTATCTGTATATATGGATGTATGTGAGTTTTAAATATATAAATATATATAAACATGTTAATATGTTTGAATATGTAAAACCAGACGACGGGTGAAGAAACATATTTATAATATATCTCTGAATGTAAATAGTGACTGAAGTAGCTTTGTATTTATGCTAAATATAAATATTAAGAGTTAAATACATTTTACAAGCTGTCTATAACACTGTATTGGTATGCTGATGGTATATAATCCCTATTTACACATGTAGTAGTACTAGTAGATATCACTTACAATTTGACAATACCATGTTTTAATCTCCACCTAAAAAGCTCTTCTGGTGTAAAACTCTGCTGCTGTTACACATCTGTTGGCCTTTTGGTCTAAACCAATGGTTCCCAACCCCACGAGGGGGTCACAGGATGAATGTTGGGGGTCACAAGCAGAACAAACATGTTTCTACACGTTATTATATTTATTTTTTACAGACTATTAAACTGGTGACGAGGGGTCACAAGTAGACTTCTCTTAGTTTTAAAGGCTCTCAAGACAAAAAGGGTTGGGAACTACTGGTTTTAGATGATCTGGGTTTTAGAAACTTGTCTATTAAGAAATATAACAACTTTTCTCATTTCTGGATTAAAGCCTTTATCAAGGTACATTTATATAGCAATATTGATACATATTGCAATATAGTAAATATAGAGAATCAATTGTTATGAATGTTTTTGCCTAATTCAATTAATTACTCGAATACACGCAGAGAGATTAAAGGGACGGACATCTGTGTAGAAACTGGACGGTAAAATCAGAGAATCTAATCTAATTTACGTGCATATTTATATTCTAGCCACATCAGTAGTCTTTAATTCCCCCCATCAAACTTGGCCAAGACATTTGTTAGCGACACACTGAAGGTGGTTAGCTTTCATTTAATTTGTTAGCATTCAAGAACTACAGCTCCCATGGTGCTTTGATAAGAGATGTTATTGCTAATGTGAGCTGCAGTTCAATGCTAACAAGATAATAATTTCATCTTGGTTAAAATGACGCAGCGCTTCGATCAAGACTGAGGAAAGAAGCCACCTATATAAAAATATATGGAGCAACAGAGGCTAGTGCTAACAGAGGCTAGCTTGGAGAGTGTGCGGGACTTGTTGGGCAATGTTGTTGCTAAGTAGCACCTGATGCTAATTGCATAAATCAACTGAAACTTTAAACAAACTGTTTGGAAAAATTGTGGAACTTTCCTTCAAGAGAAATTTATCAAACTTAATCTTAAAAAACGGCGGTCACTGTACGACACAAATAAAAGCGTATTTAAAGATTTGATTTAAAGTAATGATAAAGTTTTAAGAAGCGGTACCAGATTAAATGACATGTTAAGATGTTTTTGGTGCACTATTCCTCGCTGCAGCCTGACTGGAAAGCACAAGTGTCTAAAGCAATATTCAACTCAGGAACCCTGAAACCATGAAAACACCACAGGAATGCAAACTTATTCTGATCATGTGACACAAACTGTCAACAAAGCTTCTCTACTGTAGGTGACCCGATGCTTTGACTGTGGATATTTTAAATATTTTAATGTAACGTCCTGTACTCTTTAAGTGTTGATGAACGTCTCTGGTAAAACGTAAACCCAAATTTTACTTCTTCTGCAGAACATTAACCAGAAATCACAAAGGTAAAGGCCTCCGAGAGGGTCGAGTGTTGGTTTACACCAAAGTACAGTGTGATTTTTGTGTTTTTTTGTTTTCATTTAAGAATTCAATTCAAGATGGATTTTAAGCTCTAAATGTTTTCTATGAGCTTCTAGATTTAGCCTAAAAATCGTACATGAGAATAATATCAAAGACATGAGCTCTTTAATGTTATGATTACAGTCCCGGCCTCTGACTGTATGGAAGTTCATTAATGACAAAAGTAAGAGTTTTATTTTGTGCTCAGTTTAGAAACTTCTCAGCAGACTAATTACATGAAGGTCCAACAACTATTTTGATAATTAACTAATCATTTTAAAAGTGATTTTTCAAGCAAAGGGTCAAAAAATTTGATTGTTCCAGGTTCTCAAATGTGAAAATGTGCCACTTTTCTTGGTCTTACATGAAATTAAATTGAATATTTTGGGGTTTTTGCTTTTCGTTGGACAAAACAAGACATTTTGAAGTATTGCACTGTAAAATTTGGTGGTTTTAACTTTGTCAAAAAAGAGCTGATGCGCTAAATGGGATATGGAAATGTGGAAACTTTGCCATGCGTAAAGCGAAGCCTATACCGCCGACTTCTGACCAAACTACGCTTTGCAACGAGCCGAGTTTATTCGCTCCAAACCAGTTGATGGAAACGCGCATAATTAGCATTTCTTTTTTGCGACATTTCAAAAGTTTAAAGCTTAAAATTCGCTCGACAATTGAATGGAAACACGGCTACTGCCAGTGCACAGTATTTTTAAACCCGTACCAACTTTGTTTGCCCGATGACATGAACATTTGCATGTTGTAAACCTTCTTTCCTATCTGTACCATCCATCAGATCAATATCACCCACCGCCCCCCCACCCCCCCCCCCAAACCTTAACTAAGAGCAAAGGAGGCTCTACTGTTTCCTCAAATCTAACTTCACTCGCTCTCAAAACAAGTTCTGTCTTTGCATGCTCTTAAATCTGAACTCAGATTAGTTGTGGTTTCACTCAATAGTTTTGTCCTTTCTGAACTTCCATACCAACAGTGCTGTACAGGAGTTTTTTGAGATTTTGTTTCTGGCAACACAACCGGGATTCTTGTCTTCTCTGATTTGTAACAGTCATGCAAAACGTGGAAATTAAAAAGGAAAAAAAACAACAATAAAAACATGTAACAGGAACAGAAGAGGCATGAAAGACGTTTGAGAAATGTGTTTGTTCCTCACCGCGTCTTCATCAGGGCGACAGCTTCCTTCCTGTCACACCGCTGCGGAGCTAATTATATCTGAGCGAACAAAAAGAGACGAAAGAAATGTCTGATTACACACTGCGAGAATCAAATAACAAGACATTTAAAACCAGCTGTTTATATGAAAAGCTGTTGCACTTAATGAGAAAGAGAAATGTGTAGGAAGGCTGTTTGTAGCTCTGCAGGAAGCTTATTTGGTCTCCAGTCTCCCACCGACGTTCCTGAATCTCACCTCCGTGCTGCAGTTTGAACATCACAACACATTTTAATTTTACACTGGATCGAGGCCTGGTACATCTTTATTGTCCAGGTGACATCCAGGTTATTGTTCTTGCCAGGAGCATCACGCAGCATGTGATGGTTTATTCCCTGTTGGTTTATGACTGGAATATTTATTTACGCCTGTTAAATAAACTTTCACTTCTCCCACGGCAGCGATTTGTTCCGCCTGGATGCTCTTTTTTTCAGTCACATGTTACTTTTTCACCCCTCAGCAGCGATATAAGGACTTCTCTCTTTACCACAGAGGTCAAAGGTGATAATTAAGATCAAGTATGATTGAAAAACTGTTGTTTAGGTCCGGCTAAAAGGTCAAACTCTTCTCCTGTACACCATTTTTGAGCATTTTCAGCTACGTTAGGTGAGTAAATTGTGTACTGGAGAAGATTTGAGCTACGTGTTTTAGTTTTGAAGCAAAAACAAATTTAAAATAAAGCAGAAATGGTAAAAGCTTCATAGATCAATGTTTTGTCTTTTGTAATCAGCATGAAAATTCATTCTCGACATGAGAACAGCAGGTTGACCAAATAATCTTAGCTTACAGTTCAAAAGGTCCTACCACCAGCAGCCGGTTAGCTTAGCTTAGCATAAAGACTGGAAACAAGGGGAAACAGCTAGCCCGGCTCAGTACAAAGATAATAAAATTCACTTTATATCCGTTTTGTCTAATGAGAGTAAAAATGACAATTCGCTGTTATTTTTTAAACTTTGTTTTTTCCTGTAGTTACCGGAGGAGGAAGAGGAGCATGAAGGTCACCTGTGAACCAGTGAATTGTGTATTAAGAGGGGAAATTTTATTTAATAATCTATAAGTTCTTCACATACTGTAATAAATGGACGCCGTTCACATATTTGATTTGATGAACTCTCACAAATAAGCGTATTTCCCAACAAGATTAACGTTTCCCTTTAACGCTGCAATACTGTAAGAATAATAATGTTTATTACGCTAAGATTAAACTGCAATACTTGACGTTACACATACAGATGACTGCTGTTCTTACTCCTTCACGTTAACCGCTGGTGAGTGAACTTTAAAAAGCTAAATTAACGGGACTTCTGAAGTGTAAACTTTCTGCCTTCTTCTACAAGACTGAAAACTTATATATGAGGTTTTTGTTTTGTGTGAGCTCATCAAACCGTGTTGAAATGGCAGTTAAGTATCAAACCTGAATGTAAAAAGAATAAAGATACATAGAGAGAGGATCCCCCTTTTCTGACGGTAGTTAAGACATTTTCTCCTTAAAAGTGAAACTTTAAATCTCACAAATGTCGACTTTTCAAGAAGTGAGATAAAAAAAACTTGTTCTTCACTTGATGTTGAAGCATTTTCACATCATCCAGCGTTTTATGAGCCTAAAAAAAAGGTTTCATCAACTGTTTATAGTGTTAAAATGCAGACTGACACAAATCAGCACTTTCACAGATTTGTCTCAGCCTTTAAAAGCTTTTGGACAGAGTGCACAGAGCGTTATATACTGCTGCTTACATCCCCCAAAAAAAGTGTCCTGCTTCTGACCCACAATGACCCGGGCCTGCACACCTCACCGGGCCTGCAGCCCTGATCCTTCACGACTCTCGAGGCGGAGAGATAATTCTTTGTTCCCGCCTGTTTGTCTTATTTCAGGCAGCATCTTTCAGATCCTGGTTTCGTTCTGAAGAGCCTGTCGAGACATCGGGACGCCTCTGTGTTTGATGAAATCAGATGTTTCGCGTTTCGTGAGGCAGAAACCTGCGAGTGCCGACAGCGAGGAGAGGACCGTATCAGATGGAGGTCCAGATCCTGCTGGTATTTTTAGCGGTGAGAGAGAAGCCAGGAGGTGTTGGATTACGCAACGTGGGCACATGCCGCCCTCGCTGATGGCAGTTTGTCAGCTCGTATGATGCAGGCAGCGCAGACGCACTTCTTCTGCTGCACTTTATTCACCTTTTTATTGCTTGTATTATTCTTTTAATGCTTTTCTTTGGTTGTTTTGCTGTTCATTAGACTCTAAATCCATTTTAAACATCCTACGTTTTGTCACTTTGAATTGCATTTGATTAGTTTGAAAGGTTCCATATGAATAAATCTTGATTGATTGATTGATTGTGATGTTTACACGTGGCGTTTATATTTATGATGATGTGAGATTTTGGATCTTTATTAGCAGTAATCTTACATTACAACTCACTGCTACTGTTTTTATATTGTGTGTACATGTTAAGTAGAGCCACATATCGTCTTCTTATAAATGTTAGATTCTAACACATAAATATGCATTAATAAGTTTATAAGCGACTGCTTTAAACTAAATCTATTTGAATATTTTATTGCACAGTTTTGCTTATTTGTCTTAATGTTGCTCTTCTTTTTAATGCATAAAAAGTGTATGATTTGATCCTCTTTGTCACTGTATCACTGACTTGGAGCAAAAAAGGTTGTTTTTTTAATTATTTATTTACAGATTTATTGTCGTTTTATCTCTTCTAAACTTGATATTTCAAAAAATTGTTGAAATACATTATTGACTGCATAATTAACTAATTTCGCTTCTGGTAAACAAAAAGCCAAATTCTGTGCGATAAATAAGTGACAACAAAAATGGGTTTTTTTGGTAATATTTTTAAAATAAGACTTTACTTGTATATATTTTTATGATAGAAAACCAGGATATTTTCTGTGTTTTATGATTCATTTTACGTGTATTATGTTTGTGAATTGACATCTTATATTGGTGATACTTTACAATAAACAAAATACTGAGTATTTACAAAGGAACTTAGCAGGAAAGTGTTACCTGTATATTTTAGTGGAAGATAAAAAGGTGCTTAGCAGACTCAGCTGGAAAAACACTTGATGAATTTAAACGATGTGTTAAGAAACGCAGAAAACTGATGCTGTGCAGTAACGGGTTGGTCGCGTTTAAACTGTGGAAACTACTCCTCTGGTCCTTCTTTCCAAATCCACAAACACAAGGTCTGAAGCTGCTGTGAGCTCAGCTGTAATCGGAGGAGAGGTTTTCATGTGGGGCCACAGCGCCCCCTGCTGGTGGAGCTCGTTCCTGACAGGCTTGAGGTTTCCTGGAAAGCTGATATCAGCAGGGGTGTTTATTTTTTAGACTAAAGCTGCTGATATCCAGGTTATCATGACAGAAAGACAGTCAAACCTTACAGAGGCTAAAACAAAAAAGTGCTAAACCGGGAAACTCCTGCAATACCACAGTTTTCTTTTTCCTCCTTCCTTCCTCTCCCATCTGTACTTCCTCATTTGCATCCAAATCCACATCATCCTCCTCCACTTCAACTATACCTTCTCTTAACCTCTTTATTTTAAATCTCTTTTTTTTCACTGCAGGTGTAGTCAAAAGCAAAGGGGAAAATAAAGAGAATAAATAGGAAAGAAAATCGAGAATACAGATGTGAGGACGGAAGAACAAAATGAGCAAATTTAGATGAGGAAACATAAAAAGAAGGGAAGCGAGAAAAGAGGAAAGAGGGAAAAACAGAAGGAAGAATAAAGAAAATATTGTAGAAAAGAAGACAAAAGGAAGAAACTATGAAAAGGAGGAGTGAGGGAAAAGGTAGAGAAGAAAGAAAGGAAATACAAAGTGGAATGTTTGAGGCAGTAAAAAAGGTAAATGCAGGAAAACAGACTAAAGTAAAGAAGAAAAAAGGGAGAAAAGGAGGAAGAACGAGAAGATGGAAGGAAGAGACTAAGAAAGAATAAGAAAAGAAAGAACAGCATGTTTGACGCCTTGAAAATAAGCTCTGCTTTTCTTCACATGCTAAATTCAAACACTAGATGGCAGCAAATCTCTGACAGTCTGAACTGAGATCAGCTGCAGCAGCAGAAACACACCAACTCGGAAATGAACAAAACACTTGATTGTCTCTGCCAAATATTTGACTTCATGCACGCAGTCATGACACGCCGTTTTGGTTTTACTGTGATCAGTGAACTCTTCAGACCGCACAGATTTCCTAAAAGGAACACAGTGTTTCAGCCGCCAGCTCTGCAAGTTCATCGTGATGAAGCTCTGAGGTTCGTTCCTGAGCAGCAAGAAGGAGCCGAGAGGACAGTGGACAGACAAGATGCAGGTAATCACAACATATAGACATCGTGTGGTGGACCGAAACTGCAAAAAAAATAAACGAATAAATGACTCAATAAATAAATGAATATGCCATTAAATGCACCAAAAATAGTATTAAAATATAAAAAATTTTAAAATGTAGGCATTATTTGATAAAATGTGACATAAATTGATCATTTGTTTTAATTTGCTTCTGTATTTATTTATCTTTGTATAAACTCACCTATTTATTTACTTGAAATAATTTATTAACTTCCCATTTAATTTATTAATTTTTAAATGTATTTGTTTATTTCTGTATTATTTTCCCTTTGCATTTAAATCCCCCTATTTATTTACTTTCCCATTTTTCTTCACCACACTTCAGGAGATTGTTGTGATTTGAACAGCTGCTGTTGAGATCAGTGAGGAGTCTGAGAATAAAACATTTCACAAAACTGAAGCCTGAATCTGTTCTGTAAGAGACGAGCGACAGACGCTTTACAAAATTGCACACATATACACACACACACACACATATACACACACACACACACATATACACACACACACACACA
>LKNJ01001935.1:0-75880 GCA_002120245.1 Maccullochella peelii
TGTAAAACTATTAACTAATAGCATGTTAGAATGTGTTAATAGAATGTTTTTTTTCCCAGTAATTATTGTAATTAAGATTTGTAACCAGGTTTTCAGGGACTTTAACCTTCTATCAGTTACTTTTTCTGCTGATAGGGCGTACTATATGCACATGTACATTATACTGACTGTCGGGGAAACAACTTTAAGAAGCTCTGGACCTTCTCTGTCCATATATACAATAAACAAACTTTACTAACACCAGTCAACAGACGTCAGCTGCAGGTGGAAAGTGTTTGCTTTCCACTCTCAGCCACCTCACACAGCTGACTGATAAATAAACCAAAGTTGACCAGTGTGTCTGAGCAGAGGTCACAACTGGAATGTTGATAAGGAAAGACGGTCACAGCAGGCAGCATATCTGCATGTTGACAGAGTGTAACAAGCAGTGGGAATACAGTGGTTGTGTGTTGTGTCAAGTTAAGTTGTGACTCACACATCTTGTTTGTACTATGTGGCTCTGACTACTTGGGATGAGAATAGTGAGCCTTTTCCTTCCTGTCTCAGGGTGAGTCTCTGTCTCGCCTCATTCGTCTCCATTCCCTGCAGTCTGTACTGTATCACGCAGAATGTCATGCTTGCCAAGCTTCTGCTGATCAGACGTTTTACGTGTTTGCACAGTAGTGTGTGTGTGTGTTTACATTCCATCACTCTCCAATGACCAGTGGGAATATGACTGGGCGGAAAATTGTTGCTGTTCATGGTTGTGAGCGTTTAGCTGCTTCCTGTTGGTACACAGTAGCAACACAAGCATCTGTATCTCTGTCAGGTTGTTTTTAGGTTGGTTTTGTGTAACTCTCAGAGAAAGGGCGTAGTGCTAATACTAATTCCCATAGGAGCCAGGCTAAAAATGAATACGCTAATGGCATTATACAGTTCTTAGAGGAAAGAAACATAATTTTTGGAATCTTTGGTTTGGACCATTTTTTCAAGTGAACAAACTTGTCAAATAACCTGTCAATTAAAGGATAAGGCTGGCAATACTCTATATTTTTCTCATTGTTAGAAATCCCATATATAGACCAAAACCAACATTGTGTTAGTCCATTTCTCAATACTTTCCCTACTCTGCTGTGGCACTCTGCTTCAGCCCCTTTGTTTCCACTGAAGAAGTAAATCTATAAAACAAGTCACACATACTGTATAATCATTCATTAAAAAAAAAAAAAAACTTGGGGTTTTTAGCACATGCTACTCTAACAGGTGTAAATAGTGTATTTGTTAGGGACTATTTTCAGCTGCAGATTTGGGGCGCTAGTGAGTATTTTACTTGCAGCAGGACAGTATATGTGGGATTGACTCAAAAACAAACAAACTAAAGTGCCCATGTTTCAGGTTAATGAAGCAACATGTCACTCAGTGCAACAGTGTGGCTCATTGCTGTGTTTTTAATAGTTTATGGACAACAATGGAGGTCTACGGCACAGAGGAATAAGCTTTATCAGACTTTGGCTACACATTCAATACTTGTTAGATCAATTGATTGGTGGTTTTGGTCTTTTCATATGATTCTTATCATTGTAAAATTAATACTTTTCTTGGCTCCTTGTTAGAATAAGACATTTTCAGACAGTGTTTTGGCCCCTGGTAACATGTGATGCAAAATTTTACATTCTTTTTTCAAATGCTTTTATTTTTGACATTTAACATACTAAATGATTAATTACCTAAATGTTTAAAAGTAAATGAAGTTAGTTGTTATACATTAGAAATCAATTAGGAAAACTTGTCAGTCCTAATATTTTTTTCAAAAGCATATTTTCATAAGCACATCTTGTCTTATTGTATGAAATGGTAATAAGAAATCTAGTCGGATAATCTACACATGCGAAGTTTAAAAGATGAAACATTAAACACAAATTACCCAAAAGGAATACATAGGCTATATAATCATACACTGCTACGGTATATTCACAAGGGAGTGAAGCCCGACTGCTTGTACAAGAGATTAAAACACTCACAGAGCCTTGGGGGTGGGCACTGGCTTCAACTTCTTGGATCCTAAGTGTGAAACAGAAAAGGAGACTCTACATGTTTAGCTTGATATCTCAGTGATGGTTTGAGCACAGTCTGCAGACACCCTGTTTCTACCCTCTACCTCTGTAGCTGAAGAATGCTCGGCACCACACCGTAAATCAATGTCAACCCTGACCCAACTTTGTCCTGTCAGGAAAGCTTTGTGCACTTGGCTGAGCACATTATGTTCCTAGAGTCACATCTGATCTTTTACTTTGATCACTGCCTGCCGGGCCAAACTGAAATGGTTTTTCTTTTCTTTTAATCTTTTGAGGCCCCTCTCGAGCATTGTCGCCTCTGCATTGGCTTAGCTAAACTTACCTACATGCGTTCCTACAGTCCACAGAGGGCTGTTCAGATTTGTCAGGAATTCACTGTTAGAGAACATAATGTACTGACTACACTACATATGGTACCGATCCCTATAGACAAGTACAGTGAAGAAGAAAATGTTCATCCCATGTTCTTAGATCACATACTACAGTATTTTTACACGTTCAGTTTACCAGATCTATATTTAAAAAATATAGGGATGGCTCAAGGGATGGCCATGTTGATTCTGTCAGTTGGTACACCACTTTGGTCCAGACTGAAATGCCTTGACAGCTATTGGATGATTTTCCGTGAAATGTGTACAGATATTCATGGTCTCCAGAGGATGAATCCTACTGACTTCGGTGATCCCTGATTTTAATCTAGTTCTAAATTTCGTTTTACAAAAGGGTTGCCTTTTTTGTTTTTCAGTCAAATATCTTGACAAATATTGGATGGATTGTCATGAAATTTGGTACACACATTCATGTTCCACCAGATGATTGTGGTAACTTTGGTGATCCCTTAATGTTTAATCTAGCACCATACTCTTGTCCAATACTTTCTTTTATGACCAAATACCTGCAAAACTAATGACATCCCCATCAGCCTCAGTTGTACTTTGTTTAGTGCTAATCAGCAAATGTTAACATGCTAACATTCTTAACAAAGACAGTGAACATGATAAACATATCTGCTAAACATCAGCATGTTAGCATTATCAGTGTGAACATGTTACCATGCTTACTTTAGCATTTAGCTCAAAGCACAGCTGTGTCTAAGTACAGCCTTATAGACCCACTAGCAAAGCTGTAGACTCTTGTTTCAGGCATGCAGACAGTTTATGGTCTGTCAGTTAATTTATTGTAATTGTAATTAATTCTGTTGATTAATCACTTAAACCGTTAATTGTTTCAGGACTAAAATCTGTAACATTGCCAAACCTCAACCAACACCAGCCTCACACTGCAGAAGCACACTTGATATTATGAGTTGCTCATAAAGGCACCCAGGAAGCACAGATTTGGTGATTTGCAGGTCAAGATGTCTTGATTTCTTGGCTGAAACTTGGCTAAATTTGGTTAAGTGCCTTTTGTGTGTCATGTGTAGGTTACATATTATCATTTATGCTACCAAATTTAACCCAGTTTTAACAGGTCTTTCAAACTGAAAATCACCAAATGAGTGCTTACTGAGCAGTTTCCATTATTGGCAGAATTAAATACAGTGATAGAATACAACAAAAACTACTAGGATGTTAAATTAAATCTGGTCAAAAGTGAGATGTGAGTCTGAGTCATATCTAAAATATTCAGCCTTCCTGCTCAGCTGTAAGCATCACTGTACAAATACAGTAAAACCATTTTATGCAGATTAGCAGATGCTTCCTAGCCAACAGACCTGACTGTGTATTCTGCACTTATCCATCAGCCACTCATAGTGAAGATACAGTAAGAGTGACTGGAAGTAGGCCATCAAAAATGCCACTGGAATCATTAGAGGCAGATAGTCTTACTTCCTGCCAGCTGATGTGATCATATAAAAATCTTTTGTTGGATCTACCACTGGAGGGAGACAGAGGCCAGATCATAGATGTTAAGACGGATGCTAATCATCCATCCAACAGCTTCCCTCCAGTCATGTTTTGTTGTTCATTTTCTTCATCTTCCCTGTGATATGAAGATGAAATGGTGAACTGCACACCCATTCGCTGCTCATTTAAAAAAAGTATTCCCTTCTTTCTTTGTTCCTCCTCTGAAGCACCGTACTGTGGTGGGCTCACTGTGGTTCAACCCAGTTTTCCACCAGCACTTAAACGCAACATGCATTCCCAAATCTGTGTGGAGCTGGAGACCTATAAAATAGTTTAAAAACCCCACAAGCGAAAGTAACCTGATCTGCGCGTAACAGGCGATCCGTGCACACACATTTAACAATCTGTAAATGAATACAAAAGATTGTTAGGAATATTTTTAGACATTTGTATGCACAGGAAGCTTTTTGAAAGTAAAAATGATCAGATCTGTGAAGTTGAAGTTAAAAATCTGTACGTATGCATTTGTAAAACTGTTGTGTTTTCAAATTGCTTGGTATTTGTGTGTGGATTGAATACGCATTTGTGAGTACTCAAAATTATGCACAAATCGTAATTTTCATTATTACTGAGACTATTTTGACTCCATAGGTTTCACCCCTGCCTGCTTTGAAAGGCTTTAGTGAGGAATTTCCAGATTACATTGTACAGAAAGTGGTGAAGAGTTGGGGACAGGGAGTGAAGCCCATAGCTTGACCATTATCACAAAATGTATCTGAATAATACAAAAACACGGTGTTCCTTTCTCTCTGCCTTCATGTCATTATTAAAGGTTGTACGCTGAAGGTAGAAAACACAGAGATAATAACATTGAGGCCAGCTCAGTCAATTTCATGGTCTGTTTAATGGAAAAGTGGCAGGTTGTCCTATTACTTCGTACAGTCAGTGTGTCTGATGTGGCATAATGGATGGAGATGGAAGGTTACATCACCAGTCCACATGTCTTAAATCCGGACGCACACACAAATAAAAACTCTCACTAAACTCTCAGCATAAAATAGGCAAGTCATCAGAGGGGCTTTCTGCTTTTTTTTTTTTTTTTTTTTTTTTGGTGATTGTTAATTTGATTGCTACTCACAAGAAAAGTACATTAAAGAGCAAAGAAAAGTAGGAGAGGAGCATCTGAGTCTGTACAGTCACATTTGCAATTACATTTTTTTGTTTTAACTTTTCAATTAAGTAAAATCAGAAATGGTTCAGGTGCTTCCATACTTCAATGGTAGATGGCGTGGTTTGGTTTACCTATTTGGATTCATGTTTTTCTAATTTCTGTCTTGAGTGATACAGTTTTGTATGGTGGCTATAAAACCAACATTTGTACTCTCTTATATCGAATCATCATCACATACAAGTAAAACGAGTAGGTTGTACTTTCATGTTATACTACTTATAGGGTGACGCGTGGGCTTTGTGCATGACCTTGCATATATTTTCCAGTCTTCACGCTTATACTCTCTAATGAGTGCCAGAGCGCACAGAGCTGAGCAAGTGTCATGTTTTCTTTTCTGGAGGTAAAATGTTGGATAGGCGACACTTATATACTATATACTAAATATGAAATGAATAATAAAATATACTGCCACAGAGAGCAGTTTGATCTGGATTCGTTGGAGCACCGAGTGTGATGCTATGGTTGTCTTATTTATCAATAGGGGGCAGTATAGTTACACAGGAGCTGTTTTCAATATTCTCTGCACAAAAGCCAACCCAGTAAAGAGAAGAAAAAAATATATATAATCATATTGGAAGCAGAGCAGCAGTCGCCTAGGAATTTCTGAAAACTCAATATCTTTCAGTGTCTGACTTGGAGTTTTTATCTCTGATTCTTGTCGCCTTTTGCCTTTGAAGTTCATAAAAACTGCAAAAACCTTTTAATTTTAGTACGGATATTGAGTTTTGTGCTGGTTGTGCTTGTCTCTCTGTTGGTATTTGATTCTGTAATTGGAGTGTAGACCTTGGATGTTTACTTTTAGAGTTTGATTGTAACCTTGTCCAGATTCTCCCCAAGTGCATCAAACATACGTCTTCCCTGCTGTTAAATTTAACAGCAAAGGAGTCGATCATTTATTCAGTTAACCGTCTCATCACAAATGGCCACCGTCACATTCACTCATTTTTAGAATTCCAGTGTAAAACCAACAAATATTTGGTTCCAATTCCATTTCTGATTGGCTGAGCCACACTTTGGAGCCTTTTGTAAGATACCTCTTAACTTTTAAATTAAATTCTAATCTCATGCAAGTGCTTAAAAAGGGAATAAGCAAATTTCCATTTAAATCACTTCTCTGTTGTATAGCACCTTGGGTGTAGAATTAAATTTAGGCCTAATCAGTATTGAGTGTGGGTTTACTTCGGGCATTAAACAAATTAAGATTTATGGCATCAGATTGCTTGGCTGAAACCACCCACTGTATAATAATCATTATTGCACAGCTAATTGTCCACCATTGTACATATCAGTATGGTAGCAATACCTGCGAGGGCATTCTTTACTGTTATCCGGAGTTCACTGGAGATTAAGGAGGAAATTCTACTCATTATGGGAATTATTAGCAGTTTTATAATCCACACTGAACAATGAAATTGTATGGTCAGAATGGCCTGTAAATGTATGAAATCTACATTGTTGAGCCCTCAAAACAAATTGCTGCATAATGTGCTTTCCCTTTATGAAACCAGCAATGCATCCATGTTGAAATATCAAAGTACCTTCTGATCTAATTTTACCAAGGTGAAGGAAGAGTTGTAGCTGCTGATTTTTCATGCCGCACCGCAACCCTCCAACTTTTTCTCATCTTATATATAAAGAGTCGACTGTACTTACTCACAGCCCTGGAAATGTGACACACGGCTTCTTGATTGGCTTCAGAGTTTTTGGGGCTGTTTCTGTAATCTCACGACTTTTTAGTCACGCTGGCAGTAGAGCACCTGGGATGGCAATGTCGGTCGGTCCACCACTTTGGTCTTGACTGAAATATCTCAACAACTTGGATCGATTTGCCATGAAAATGGTGCACACATTCATCTTCCCCACAGAATGAATTCCAATTCTGGTCCCTTAACTTTTCTTTTAAAAAACCCTTAATTTTTGAGTGTGCTGTTCATGGACACTACAATGCAATGCACTAAGGAAAAGGAGGAGCTCATCACAGCTGGAAAACATTAAAACTACTTGTGAATGGTGATGAAACAGTTCCAGGAGCATCTCAGAAGACAAAAAATAATGATTGAATTTTTGTTAAAACATTTTGCTCTGTCTTTAGAAAACAGTTTAGTATGTTAATTTCTTGTATACTACTTGCATAACCAAT
The DNA here is from genome assembly GCA_002120245.1 of Maccullochella peelii. NCBI lineage: Eukaryota > Metazoa > Chordata > Actinopteri > Centrarchiformes > Percichthyidae > Maccullochella > Maccullochella peelii. Next base: position 7,273 of record LKNJ01001935.1, read on the forward strand.
ATACCATAAAGATTCATATAATTACTATGTAGTATGGAATTAGGATACAGCTTTAATCTTGTTTTCTTTTAAATTACAAACTGCTTGTTGTTTACTTCAGTGTGTAGGCTATAGTTCAGAACAGAAAAAAGCAACACATTTGAAAAAAGACATCCCTTTAATCACATCTGGAACCCTCCAATTCATCTTTGACCCCTTTGGGGAGTCCCGACCCCCAGGATGGAAAACGCAGTATTGGAATGTAGAGATATTTAGAGATTTATTTTTTCCTGGGGCCACATATACCAACAATATACATTCATTGCATTGTAAAGTGCTCCCACTAAAGTAGATTTGCTATCCTGAGAACATTAAAAGATTTTACTCTAGGTGGGTGTCTGAAGGAACATTCAGTACTCAAACTACGCAATGCACAAACATCCTCCCACATGCATTTTAAAGAATAGATCGAACAGCCTCTCGAAGTTGCTACAGTTTAATAACCATGACAACTCGTTGGTCATGTCATTACTTCTTGGAACAAAAGTCACTGGGGGAGTTGCATCGAAGAGAGCGGCCATCGTGTAGGTGGAGGAAGAGGAGGAGGAAGCACAAGACAATCATCACCTTTTTGAGGAAGCGAAACACATGAAAGACAAAGAATGAAAATTACAGGAAAATTCAGGCTTTTCTCTTCAGAGGCATTAGGCTGTGAGAGACATATGAACGGCTGATTTGTTAGGCTCACTTTATAATTAGACGTTGGGCTGCCACCATCATTTCTCATCTCTGTGGAAAGGAGAGCACCAGTCCTCATCACCGCAACCTGCCTGGAAGGTGCTCATTAATGAAGTGATGGACACACACACACAGAAAACTACTCGCATTTACTCTCAGGAGCCCTTTCTACTTTATTTACTCCAACAACTCAAATAATTGTTTTTCATCCCATCTTAAATTAGGACAGGTTTTTAACAGCTGTGAGATAAGGCCTGCCTGAACAATCTGAGCATGACGAGGCACGCGCACGCACACACACACTCGCAAACATGCTGTAAAGAGGAATGCTCTGCATCTTAATTATCATGTTGAAGTCAGTTTAAAGGATGCTATCATCTATTTCATTTTTTCTCATCTTAAAATTCTCTGAAATACGGAGCATAGTGAGAGTAAAGGATGATATACAAACAAGAATCACACAGCATTGCTTATTCACTGAAGCGGGTTATTTCCAGGCTGGTTGGTAATGGGTTATAAGGCCAGCTTCCTCCAGCTCCTCTGGGCTCTCCTTTCTCCACCTCCAACCAGCCGGTAAGCATACTGTTGTCTACCTTTTGGTAAATTATTGTTATCGGTATCATGTGGTTAGATATTGCTGCCCTGGGATCAGCAGGGATGGGTAGACTTTATTCCAGCTATTTCTATTTCTCCTGTTTTAGGAGCTTAGGAAAGCTTTTTGAGTAGGTAATTATGGATTGGTTCGATTTAGTACCATTTTGTTTGTTTTGCTGGAGCCCACCTTGAAGCCAAAATGTCCCAAAAGATCTAAGTAATAAATACTTTAAGTGACTGAAATATCTTGTTGCTGCTGATATGCAAAAGAAAATACAAATTATTATAAAAGTAACATACAATAAACATGGTAACATGGTGGAGATATTTTTCTATTCTATAGCTTAATGTTAAACATTTGTATTTCATATTCCAAGATTAATGTGCAACATTGTCAGAATTAAATGAACAGCATATTAGGAGCATTCATAATGTGGATATACTTGCACATTTTCTCATCCCTGTCAGTATAACTGCTAATAGAATATTGTACCTTGACATTTTGAATATTGCCTGGCTATTTTTATGACCAAGCACCTCATGTTCGGAGTACAAGTATTATTGGCATTCCTTGTTGAAACCAAGGGACACTGAGAGCTTCCACCTCCGTGTTGAACTTTTGGGTTAAAAAAAAAAAAGAGAAGTATACTAACAAGGACTTGCATGCATATGTGCCCACTGCTAAATACACACACATGCACACTGGTGATGTGATACAGAGTTGGCTCATCCATGCTAATGTGATTCACTCCTGTTTGTCTCAGCATGAGATGATGCCAACCTCTTCTCAAGTGACTGCTTCAGGTTATGTGTGTTGGAGTTCTTCTCGAATCCCATTTTATGCATCTCTTATTGTTCCTTTGCTCCTCCCACTTACAACACAAAGGTTGATATGCAAGGATGGAAGAATAAACGCAACATGTATCTCATGTACCACCTGCCACTGGATACAGAACAGATTGTTCTGTTTGCCTTGTTTGCTTTTGCTGTGATATACAGTGGTATATGTAGTGTACATAAGTACAATTCTGAGGTACTTTTACTTGAGTATTTCCAGTTTATGCTACTTTTTACTTTAACTACTTCCACTACATTTCAGAGTGTAATATTTTACTTTTTACTCTACAAAATTTATTTGACAGCTGGAGTTAGTAGTTACTTTTCAGGTTGAGATTTTAGATGCCAAATATATGATCAACAAATACAATATAATGCATATAAAGTAGTTAGAATTGGCTCCACCTCGATTAAATGCCACTTACCTTTTACTGCATCAATAATGAAATTTCAATTTTAAAACATTTTTAAAACAAAATCTTAAGTAATTCTCTCCTGTGATTCAGGTCAGTTGTGAAAACAGGATGTGAAATACTCTGCATAAAGATCAATCCAATGATTTGTATGTCCAAATAGACATATTGTTTTATTAAAATTCAAGTACATTCAAAATGGTATTGATTTTGCTGAATATATATTGTCATTTTACTGTCCCATCAGATCAGCTCCTAACAGTAACTAATAACTGAACAGATTTTCAGCCCATAGGCCAGCTGATGCCTTTGAACTAAGTCATAAAACATACATGGTCCAATGATGTGATTTTCTAATCTAAACCATCCATTCCAAAATCATTGATCACCTGTAAAACATATGCCTTTAAACATTTATAACTTTTATAAAACGGCATTCAATTGTGCCAAATATGAAAGTGGAGAATTTATGGCGGTTTTCACTTTTTGCCCCACTTTCAAAAGAAACTACAGTAGAGCTCTTTGGAAAGTCTCTAAAGATTATGAATAAACAACTGTGAAAGAGTACTCCAGTGATTTAGTATTGCACTTCAATAGTGTTGGGTAACTTGCAAAAGTCTCCAAAAACAGTGGGTTCTGTAAACTTCCCATAATGCAGCTATAGCGTCTTTCATTAGATCTTACCTGACTGGTAAACTCCCACATCTTTCAAACTCCACACCCACAGTGATTACGTAGGCTTTCTATTAAAAGTTCTCCAAGCTAAATTCGAGATTATTCTAATGATGTCACTTGAGTAATCTCAGTATTTTCTTCGACTTTTACAAGCTCCTCCATAGCCACATGAGACGTTATACAACTGTTCTCACAGGTTGTATAATACTCCCTGTGACTAGTAAATTGACTTGACATGTAAAATAAGTGGAGTGCCCCTTAAGTGTGACGTATCCTCACTGCGGCCTCTTGTGAAAGGCTTCTTGCTCTTCTCTCTTCTGAGCAGCATTTTTCCCCTTTGTAATGCCTTTTAAAGATGATGGACCTCAATCAATGTCTGTGTCACGTGATGCACTAGAAAGGATGCATAAATAGAGAAGAGCACTTGTTGCCAGAGAGAAACATGGGACCGAGTGTGAGCAGGGCTAACAGGGAGGTAATGGGACATGTGTTTGATGTGGTCACATGGGTTGGGGAATTACCTGTGGTAATTGGGAAACAAGGAAGGCAGCAGATGTATTGCATTACCTGAAGGACTAACACACATAGGTACACACAGCCACACATGCATATAAAGGACAACTCAAAGTAGAACTAGTATCTCAGGCAGTTTTGTCTTTGTGTTTGTGCGAGAGCTGATAAGCCTAAAACCATAAAAAATGGTGGATTGATTGTATTTCTTAGGTCTTAGGCAGCACCTGGAAATTGTGTGACGTCTTCTGATTCACAGTCTTCACTCCAAACACTTGAACTCTTTGCCATACTTACTTACATTTATTATTTATGCAAATTAAAGGGGCACTCCAATTTTTCACATCAAGCTCAGTCTACTTGTCACGAGAAGTAATACGTAACCTGTGAAAACAGTTGTATAATGTCTTCTGTGGTTCTGAAGGGAGCTCTCTAAAGTCCCTGATGTCATCAGCGTTGGACTTGAGGCTCCAATTTTAACAAATATATGTTATGAACTTGAGGCATAGACTCATTCACTACTCCCTACTCACTATCTAGGGAGTTCTATGTAGAGGACTATATAGTGATCACTTCGGCAAAATGAAAAAATGTTTTCGCGCTGCTCTCTCTCTCGTCCATCTGCCATTTTTCTTTCAGCGCAATGCAATGATGGTATATAGTGCTTGGTTAGTGACCATTAGTTGTACGCTACTTTTCACAATGCTTTGTGGGATACTTTGAGTCCACTACATAGGTATAATAATTATTGCTATAGATTCGGACAGTGCTACAAAGTGGCAAATTCACTATATAGTGGACTATGTAGTGAGTAGCGAATGATTTCCGACACAGCCATGGGCATTTACATGGTAGGGAGGGTGTAACAAAAGACTATATAGACACACTGTTTTTGGAGGTGGACCCATACTAGGGACTAAAAGTCAGGATCCTCTTTTGATTTCTGACCACTTGTGAGTCTCCCAGCTCCATGGAAGTGTAATACTAAATTGCTGGAGTGCCCCTTAAGCTGTGTTTACTCATGACCCCTCAACACAGGTTATGGAGTTATGAGCAAGTCGACCAAAAAGTGATTTTTCTCTCAGATTGTTTCATTTGTAGGCTTTTTAAAGGCCTGAGGGGATGACTGTACCCAGTTTTTCAAAAGAAAACAAAGAAATAAGAGAAAAACATTCTTGTTAATAAGGCACAATTAAGCTGCATTATGGGAATAGTAGGATCTGCTGTTTTTGGAGCTTAATTGGGGTGGACAAAATAATATAAACAGGAAACTGGATTCACTAAAGTATAGATTACCTAGCTGTCAAATTAGTTGCATTGTGCTTCATGTCAGGAAGGAAGAAAGTATAACCAGTGAATGATCAGCGTTAAGTCTCCATAGGACGCACAGTAATCAAAATCCAAAAGACTAAAAGTAAAGCTTTCCGGCTAAAGTCTCCTTATCTAACTTACAAGCATGAACATACGTCTTGTCCTTCACCTTAGAACCAGCGACCAAACAAACATTCAGCGGGTAAAAGTGCACAAATGTCAGTTTGTAGGCTAGATGCTGGTGTGGTCCTTACTCTTCAATACCACTAACACGTTGTCTGCCCATTACATGTAAGCTACAGTGCAAGTTTGTTGACTTTGTCTAGCCAGCCTCGTTTCTGATATTTTCCTAAAGACCGACCCTTTTTCTTCCTTTTTAATAATAAAAAAATCTTAATACATTTTAAAAAAATGTTGACATTATTTTTGACTACAAAAATGTGATTTTAGTTGCATTTTAAGTCTTTTCATAAAATAGACTGAGGTAAATCCAGGCAAACACAACTATCCCTTACAGTTAAAACCTGTAGCAATTACAAAGCAGGAGATGTAGGAAAAGAAAAACGGCTATAATGAAAAAGTGCTGTGAAGCTTGGACTGAAGAGGGACTTTATGCTTTGAGACAGCAAGGCAAATTTATTCATATAGCACCTTTCAGCAACAAGGCAAGTCAAAGTGCTTTACATAAGACAACAGAGGAATCTATAAAACAGGAAACAAGGCCACCATGGTGCAGAGTAAACGGGTCATCCACACACAGCCTGTATAGCTGTGCTATAATGTGTACATTAGAATTAAGACTCAGGCATTACTGTTTAATGGCTCTGAACCAAATTAAACATTTAAAAGGCTCCACCATCAAAGTGATGTAAAGGGAAATAAATATTAATGAATGAACCAACACTTGGTTCAAAGGGTTGGAAGCTGGGAAAATTAAAAGGGAGCAAGGGTCTGCATAAGGAAGGATGCTCAGTAGGGAGAGAACGCAGTACTGAAGGGGTTTGATTCCCCTGAGACCACATGTATAACCAAATGTATGAATTCATGTTACTGTGAGGCATGTTAAAGCACGTCTGTTACTGTGCACCAAACTGCATAAACTTTATATGTTCACAATCTGTTGAGATGATGTGAGGCACAAAGTCATTAATACGCAACAGTATCTTGTTACCTTTACAGGACATTTTAACTTTACCTATACTGCATGCTTAAGCAGAACCTGGAAAACAGGTTTTAAATACTATGCTCCTCACAAATGGTAAAAGAAAAATAACAATCTCTCATTTCCTTTGAAGATTTTATACTCAAACACTTTGAATGCTACTTGTAATTGTCTTTTTTAAATGTGTAACTACTGTTCCGTATATGTAAATTATGTTTTTGTCCGTGCAAAAAAGATTTTGATCCCAATTAGACTACCTGTTAATAAAATCCAATCTTTTCTTCCTGTTTTACTGTATTTATGACCTGCCAATCCCACTCACAAGAGATATCTCTAAAAGGTTTTATAAACCTAATACTTTACTTACTTTACTTTACAACTAGATTGTAGAAATGTAATGTTTTTTTGCAATATACCACCTTTTCAGATTAAAATAACAAGATATTTGATACGTTATCGGTGTGTATTTGGCTGTGGACCGGGGTGTACAGTTCACTTAACATGTGGTAGAAATAGCAAGGTCAAGAAGAAGAAAGGTCAAAGGGCAACACCAGCGTAACTTTTCTTTCTACATTTGTGGTAGCTTTAAGGATGCCGTAGGCAAGGCAGACAGCTTATCACAATGAATGACAAGTGTAGGTGCGGGAAATTGACCAAATGAGGGGAAGAGGTGATGACTAATGACTCATTTTCCTGACTCGAGGCGAAAAGTTACATTTTTTGTGTGCAAGAGGCTTCCATGTTTCATGCAGGCAAAAATAGTGATATTCTCCTATGAGTCAGACAAGAGTTTTCAGTGACAGGGTGTCAGAAACTCTCGGAACACTGTTCTCATTGTTTTAAACTGTCTAGGTTAGCTAATATAAACCCCCACATTAATTCCTTTTGTAACATTTCTACTCTGGGTTTTATAAATAAAATGGGATTCATCTAAATGCACACATGAGCAGCTTTTATCCTGTCTGTTTATCAGGAAGTTGACATTGCTTCAATCGTATCAGCAAACTAGATTTATAATTTTTGACAGAGCACACCCAATTATATTATATTATACACTCTGAAAGAGAGAACATGTCTTTGACGTGTGACAAATGTCGTCACTGTATGTGGGAGATCGGAAGTGTTACACAAGTCGACTGACCAAATTCACCACATAGATCCTTAAATTTTGGCATTGATACCGGCAGCCACAATGTTAACATGTTAAATTAAAAGATTGTCGTAAATTGGTGAAAGTAGGCATCGGGACAAATGGAGACATGTGTGTTGTCAGTGGACATTCAGCTATGCACCACATTAAAACAGCCTCCCGTACATCTCTTAAGTATCTTATATGATTTAAACTTGCAAATCCCTTTTTGGTGAGTTTAATTCATCCTTTGCCTCAGGGTTCAGTCTCACATGAGTTAAATATATGCAAATGAACTCAAAGTGACTTCCCTGCCCATTAACTCACAATGCCCTCCTGCTGGATTTGTCCTCACGATAATCCCATGTGAGGTGAGTGGGAAAATAATCGTCCCAGGTTGACTCCAATGACCCACTATTTTGCTTCCGTCTTCACTTGAACAGAAAGACCTCCTGTTTCTCTTTCCTGGTAGACATGTGAAAAAGGTCTGTTTCTTTAGGCACAGATATTTAATCCATAAAATAATTTATGCTTTTTGGAGTTGATTATGTAAATTAAAGTATTTGTGTACCTTAGGAGTTAAGATTCATCTCCCACACTCTGATATGTAGGTTTGTCACAGTAAGATGAGGGTTTGAGCTTTTGCTGATTAATTCATTTGAATGAATTTTTTTATTTAGAATTTTTTTAAATTTACTATCTCAAGAAAAACAGGTGCCCGCACACTGAATAGATGCTCCCAAACTGTACTTAATACACCTGATGTCATGTTGGGATGCACGTACACTACCTGGAAGCACAAATGTTTCCAATAAAATAAGCACCATTTATACCAGAGACCAGAGTCCTGCATGTGGTTAGGTTCAGGCAACAGAAACACTTTGGTTAAGGTTTGGGAAAGATTGTGGGTTTTCATTAAAGTGGCTATAATCCATTTTTTTTAATTATCAATACATCATGGCCGCAGCAGGCACCTGTTTTCAGCAAAAAAAGCTCTAACAAACGGTTGTACACTATGTTCTCCGCACCAAACAGCAGACAGACACAGTTGGCGACTAGCTGGTGAACATAGTGGAGCATTTAGCCACTAAAGCACCAGATATTTTCCCCAGGAATAGTGGAGACCAAAATAGAGCTAAAAGGAAAGTGAATATTGGACTTACATTTGTCGGTGTACAGAAACACGACTTCAAATGAATACTTTTGTTGCCATGTGTCTGCTGGATGTGTAAATAGGGTGATAATATGTCACTGTTCACAGCTTGTTTTCGCTGCCCCCAAGTGGCTTAAAAAATCAGTTATTGCAGGTTTAAATGTTATTAAAGCAAACATATCCTGTCTTCTGCTATAAGTCACTGTTAACCTTTTCTTTTAACCACGACCATGAAACTTAATCGTGCTTAAGTTGCTATAAGCTAATATTGTACAGATAGAGCAGATATTGTGGGGAAAACAAATGAAGCACATTGTCACTGAACATTTTGCGACTTGGCAGATATGTTCATTATGTTCACATTATGTTGAAATGTATTTGCTTTTGCGAATTAGCATTATACTGTATAAACATAATTTCTAGGAGACAGGATTGGAATTATGTTTTTTTGGTAGTTTTGAAATTGTTGCATTTCACCTTAAAACAGCATGTAGGGTGTATTCTGTTGTAGGAAAATGCATGCAAGGTCAATGTTCACACTATAATTGTAACATTAAAAGCAATAAATGGGACATTGCACGAGCCCAATGTAGTATAACCTCCAGAGGAAAAAAAACATGAGCAATGAACATAATGTCATCTTCATGAGGCAGAATACATTATTCAACAACACTGGCTAAACTGCATTTCATGTCACGTCATTCGTCCTATGTACACTTGTTTGATGGTTTATTCACTTGGTGCTGGCCTGTTAGTTGTCGACACATCTGCAATTGTCCATGCATGGAATCCAGCTTGTGTGAAAGTTGTGGGCGAAAACGAGAGGTGGAGAAGTGTGAGTTTCATAATGACCTTGTGAACAGGCATTTGCTTTTGCTGTTAGAGCCCCAAGCGTTGTCAGTGGACCTCAGGTTGAGGTTAAAAGCCGTTTCATCTGCCAAATCTAAATATTTAATGACCTCTGGAACATGATTAAAGCCTTGGTCGTTTCTTTGCAGGCTTCTTGTGATCAAATGGATATGTTGAAGTAAAAGCTGCTTTTTTCCTATGGTTAGTCATCTGAGAGGACCTTTTTTTTATTATTTATTTTTTTACAGTGTATTTGTTGCATAAGATACAAGTTGTAGCTTTCAATAATAAGATGACTTGGGATTTAAGGGGTTTAAAAACACGCTATTACAGCGCAGATTACCAATATTACATTTGGCGTGATAAAATAAATTAGGTTTTTTAATTACGGGCACATTCTCCATGATTGGCTGGTTGGCATAATCATCCTCAAGATCAGTGTTCGCTCTCCATCTAATTTTTAATCTCTCTCTGTACTTCTGTCTTCCTCCCCAAACTCGCTGTTGTCATTGCTTAGGATTGTGAAAATATCTGCCAACTATCCAGCAAGCAAGCTCCAGCCAGCTCCCGATGTGCCATGTTTTAAATAGTTCGTGATTTAAACTACACCCTCCCTCTGTCTCCATGGCCCCTGAGAAGTAGCTGTAGAGATGCTGTGTTATTCTAAAAAGCAATTGGGGAGTATTTGCGTTGAAAGAATTTTTTGCTGCCATTTAATGAAGCCTTATATCATGACTGAGTTTCAAAAAGAAACAGACTCATCCTAATTTTAGAATAGAATCTCAAGTAGAGGTTGTATACTTGCTTTCAGCCAATGCATTCATGTTTTTCATGTTTTGTCTGAAATGGAATTTAATACCATTTATACACTTTCAATCAGTATGACTGGCATGTTTCTGTTTGTCTACTGTTTGAGAAGCATTTGTCATTGTATTCATGAGTGTTTGCCGTCACTGCAATTTTTCCAATTATCTGATAGAACAATTGAAAACTGAAAAACATGAAGAAATGATTTGCCTGGAATGAATGCTCAATGAGGGGAAAAAAACAATCATATTATTGTTTGGCTGAAATCATTACCTTCCACCAGCAACACCATCATTAAAATCAACGTAAGAGGCAAATAAAGAGGCAGGGAAGGTCTGCCACTTGTCAGAATATTACACAACAGATGAGCACATTTGAATAAATGTGAAAAGAAGAAATGTCTTGAACAGACTGCTCATGCGGGTGGATATGTGTTGTGTAGGTTTGAAACTGTTACTGCTGTAGAGGGCAGAACAAAACTGTTGCACTGCTTCATTAACCTTAGTAAAATGTGAGTGTTTTCTGGTTTGAATCCCTGCACCTTGTGAAGAAGTGAATACTCTCCCCAATCTCATATTACTGTTACGTTGCCTTGAGCAAGACCCTAAAGACCTGCTCAGTAGGGAAGAAAAGTACGCTATATGTCTGACGGTCCAAAATTAATGAAGCTTGAGGAAATAATGTCCTTGAAACATAATGAATGCCTTTAAAACCAGGGGACAAAAATGTCCCAAATGTTTAAGGGCAGCCTTTACTACTGTACCCTGATTTATGGAAGTCGTAAGCTGTCAGTCAGTGAAGCCATTGCTATGTCATCTAATTAAAATGCTGAATGTTCTCAGAAAAACATAGGCCAGACAATAGTACCCTTCCCGTAATGCATAGTTAGTAACAGAAAAATAGTAGTAGCTATGCATCCATCCATCCGTTCATTATCTATATCTACATATGTTTCACTCTGCTGGAGTCCCAGCTTTGATTACATAAAGCAAATTATGCTTGTAACATACATTTTGAGTGACAGATTTAGTTCCCCAGACAGAACAGGATGATCTCAACTTGTCACTTGCTGCTTAACATGTAAGATCTTTCCTTGGCCAAGTGCATTGATACTTACAGCTACAGTTTGGTTGCACTATACTGTATGTTCAAATCAATCGGAATAACGAGTCATATGACCCAGGTACATTACTTTGTCAGGTTAGATCTGTGGTTGTTAAGGTCAAAAAAGATCAAAAGATAAATCTGAGGGGTTGCGAGATGATTAGACAAGAGATTAAGATAAGGACTTATCTTTATCAAGGAAATTCCTGTGCTCAGTGTTTAAAAAAAAGTATGTTTATAATATAATGTGCTAGCGTGCTAATATTTCCTAAATAGCGCTAAACACAAAGTATAGCTGAGGTTTTGTTTTGTAGGTAATTGTTCATAAATCAAAGTATTGACAGGTAATTGTTCATTAATCAAAGTATTGACCGGCGACAGGGGAGTCTTCTTTCTCCTGAAGTCCACCACTAACTAATTTTTCTCAGTGATGTTGAGCTGCTGGTGGTTCAGCCTCCACCACTTGACAAAACTGTCCACAACACCTCTCTTTTCAGCCTCTGGGTCCCTGCTGATACACCCCACAATAGCATTCATCTGAGAACTAAGTGTTATGTCTGAATTCAGAGGTGTAGTGGGTGAACAGGACAGGAGACAGGAGGTTCAGGCAACAGAAACACTCCCTGAGGAGCTCCAGTGCTGCCCACTACAGTGTCTGACGTACATGTCTGCAGTCTGACATACTGTTTCTGCTTCACAAAATTATGTTTACTTTTTGGTCTTTTAAAAATAAATTTCTAGTGAAATATTTCCTCTAAAAATTATTAAAATGAAACAATCTGAAAAGGGAACATTACTTTTTGGTTTAACAAGTCACAGCTCATTAAAAATCTGATTAAAACATGCTCGATTCAGTCTGGATATTCTCCTCAGATAAAAATCTTTGCCTGTAGGATACTTTATTTTATTTTTGTATTTATACCTCATATTTTAAAGTAAGTGTAAAAATAGATGGCACTTTGCTTCATTGACACAGTAAACGCTCCCTATATCCCACCTGCGTCATCACTGTTCACGTTTCTGTTCACAGCTCATCTGCGTCACCCCCCCCCGGAGCTTTGTAGCTTCTAAAACTGCACCTTTTCCCCAAATCAATATAGTCCCATATGTGAAATAAATGTGGAGCTTTATGTGATTGCCTGAGGAGCACAGTCACGTCACAAATGAAAAATATGCTAATTACTACAACCACCACATAAATGTAATTTCTTTCTAAATAAAAATGACTGGCAGTCACCAGCATGTGCACACCCACGTACACGCTAGGTCGACTCTAAAAGTTACATGCACGCACACATACGGTAAACAAGTACACAGACGAAGTATTCAGTTCCCTCTCTGCCCTTTTTCACTTTCGTTTTTTCTATTGACCACACCAATACTGTGCTATATAAGCAGTGCCTAGCGGGAAGTTCTTCTCGCTCTGCCCTTTGGAAAATTTGCGTATAGTGTAATCTTCAAAAGTTGAAAAAACATCTTTAAACAGTAAAGTGTGTGATCTTCTTTAGGCCACACTACGGTGGTGTTAAAAAAAAAATCCCTGAGTTGTTGTCAAACATATTGGACAAGCTATTAGCTTAAATGTATTACATACTGAGATTTGATTAAATAACAAAAAGTGAATGTTTTCCTATTTTCAGTTTATTTGGGCCTGATTATATCCTGATCCAATCTAGCACCGCATTGAATAAACTCTGACTTGACTTGGGTTCGGTCCAATCACAAACAAGAAGTGTTGTCTCTTCCTTTCTGGAATCTGAAATGTCGTGTTTTGTGAAATGTTTTTTGTGAAACGTCGTTGTGTTTTGACCTTCAGGGCCACCGTAGACACAGGAATAAATGCATCACTTCACCAAGCTACTGTGTTTGCTGCTTGTGCTAACAGGTTTATGAGTTGTCTTGGCTCTGTTCAGTTGATGGTTGTGTGCTTGGTAATATCAGAAACGTATGACCTGCTGCTATAGTTGTTGTTTATTGTCCTTGCTGGCTTCTAAGTTCTACTCTTTGTCTTGTCTATGTGCTGTATTTACACAGTTGCCAGTCCTGCAATGAAGCGGAAGCAAAACCACAAACTGCAGCCTCCAAAATGACTATACATTTGAATCAACACCTCTCTACAATAGTTTCAACAAACAAATTTACAAAAGGCATGATTAATTTTAGGACTGCATTAGTTTTAGCTAAATGTACCTGTTAAACTGCTATTGCCATTGCTAACAGTGGGCCTTTTTCACAGCAGACGTTTTGAGTCATAATAGCAGAAAAACCACGGGTGTAAGTTAATAAATATTATGGCTCTGTTTCCTTTACTGTTTCAGTAAGTTACGTTTGAGTGCACAATGCTAATGAAACTGGTAAAGCTAAATGGAGTGCAGCTCTTATTAATGTTATTTATGAGTTACCGTACACCTGTGGTTTTCCTACTATGACATGTCAAAATGTCTGACATTAAAAAGGTTGTTGTTTGGCATTTTATGTTTTCATACTTTTGACATTGTTAGCGGGTAAATATGACAGTTCAGTATTTTGAGTGTAATGGGCTCAGTTACTATGGAATAACTAATTTCCTCGTTGGTTGTTGCCATTGTTTTATATTGGATGGTTTTCTGTTGGCTAAGAGTAAAGTTATATATTGGCTTTAGGGATGTTAACATGTTATCTTGCACACAGGCATTCACTTAATTATTTAGCTGTAATATTGTTATTCATTGTCTTCACTGTTCAGTATGAACTGCTGAGCTTCTTTTTGTATTATGATGCTGCTTCTACACTCAGCTGCACTCACTTAACCCAACCTTAAACTTATATTGATTTCCTCATGGTCATCTGCTGCTTAGCAATGTTATGTAACATTTCATAATTGTTACATCTGCTCCAAGTTTTGACTTGGTTATTCTGCATAACTGATGTTTTACATTTTTAATCAGCCTTTTTGCATGGCCTGAACCTACAACTTTTATGGTCAGACTGTTTTATCCATTGGCAATCCCAATAAAGTTTATTCAGACAAAATAACTGCATCCTAAAATCCAAAAAGTGTCTGCCTGGCTTCAGCCTGCTGCTGCATATCAGCTGGATTGCTGGCTTTAGATTTATCCGCCTCATTTCAATAGATATTTCCCAGAATGATTGGAGGTGCTTTGATTGAGAATGGCAACATGGCAGTTGGTGTTAGGCCCAAATAATAGATTCTACATAAAAACTGGTATGGGGGTCTGTATCTGGTGCTGTTTTGGGGGGGAAGTTTATTGTTGTCACTGTGTCGCTGAGCTTGGTTGAGACCATGTGGCAAGTGATGAGGTCAGAGCCTTGATGCTAAATATCAACTCTTTACATGTTTTGTATTCACCTAATCCCAGTGAGTTGTCTGACTTTGGAATAGGATAGTAAAGAAAAATTGTGATAACTCGCATATCTTAATATATAGGTGGTCACATCGATTTTAGCAAACTCCTTGACATAAAAGCGAGGTCTTTTTTCTAGACAACTAAACGAAAAGGTTTCTATCCCCAAGTTCAGAGCTCATTTAACCAAATTAGAGAACAAACTACATTAGTAATGAAAAGTAATTGAGCATCCTGTAATTAAAACCAAGACAAATGGGCTTGTCAGCTCCACTTTTCACAGCATTTGGCCATATTTAAGTTTGAATTCCTCGATTTGTCAAATCAAATCAGATTCAGTGGATTAAATGGAAGTCTTGATGGCTGAATTAGCCTGTTGACTTTCTACCTGACTTCTGTGTGTTTTTATTCAATTTTGTGACACTTTCCTTTCTTGTTCACGTATGACAGACTTGCTGGCTCGGCACGTCCCTGACCAGATTTGTGACATACTTCACAGCAATTTATCTGTGTAAATGACCGACTGACTGGCTGCCTGCCTGACTGATTGGCATGATCAAATCAATTTAAGTGTTTAGCTTAGTTTTGATAGCCACAATCACATATGCTAATTCATCCTTGTATGTGTATTATAAAGCAATTAAGGAATAATTGCTTAATACTCTAACAGTTGAAATGTGATTGATAACCAGTTGTGGGAGTGTGGCAGTTGTATATTTATGACTGTGTGAGTTGGCCTGAAAGTTGACAATTTACTGTTGTATCTCTCTCTCCGTGGAGCTATATACTTGAGCTGTGTGTTTTTGCCTCTTGAACCGTGTGAGAGAAAAACAAAAGACATCAATGGCTCTCTTCCCTTAAGATCGGGATGAATTCTCTGCACTGTGATTAGGCTGTGCTGGTTTGACTGGTCATTGCTCTCGAAAGATGGGCCCTAATAGGCTTTGCTAAATGGCATGGACCTAGTCAATGGGGGAGAAAGACGAGGTGGGGGGGGGGAACCTGTCATTTTACAAACAAGAGTGGTAGAGAGAGCAAGAAATTGAACAAATGAGGTGCAGGAGTGATGGAGAGAGTGAGGGAATTGTTTTCTGTACTAAGTGGCTTTAAATGGCTGTGGGAAACAGTTAATGAGTCTGACCTGGCAGGGAACCAGAGGGTAGGCGGAGGCAGTCAGGTCAGGCCTGGCAGCCTGGGCATCTGTGTGTGTCTGTGTGTATTTATTTGTTTGACTCCAGTACCCAGCAGTCAAAATAATAAAGAGTTCACCTGTCGATTAAGTCTCCAAACAGGAGCTCCACTGTGCCAGTCAAAACTGGGTCATAATGACCTTAATAATTGCTGCAGGCAACCCTGCTAATGGTAAACTGTCTTCATTTCTGTGTGTGTGTGTTTTTAATAGGAGGACATACACCCAGATGTCAATTTCACTTACGATTGGACATTAATTGTGACACTGATTTAGTGTGACAGTCATACACACACACTAACTACCTGCAAGTACACGGCGTTGCTAAACCAGTTGCGTTTGCCCCAGATTGCAATTAACCTTCAGCAGAACCAATGCGATTTGGAAGTGTAATATTGAACATGGAGTACAGAGCTGATTTTACACCTTACTCTCTTCCTTCCACCCTGTTCAGCACATTGAGGTTTTTCATCACATTTTGTGTTGTTGTTCTGGGGAGATTCAGGCTCCCTGATGAAATAAATAGCATACTGTTTAATCTGGTAGCACCATAAACTTTTTCATTTTCTCTTGAAAACGTAACGCCACAAGGCTACGAACTCACACTGGGGAGTCAAACATTTTGTATAATTTATAGCTGAAATAAACATTTTCTCACATAGCTTTCAGTGATTTTGATTATTAAGCACGATTTTCCTCTCACACTGTACAGTTGCCCTCAGGCTGTATAGCACCTACATGTATGGACCATTTTCATTCCTGTGATATACAGGTTTTTCATTACTGCATTTCAAGTGTTTGTTAACATGTCTCTAGGCAATCCAGTGACACAAAGGTGGTTGATTAAAAGATAAGTGCTGAGTGGATGGAGATGCTACAGGAAATGCTGCTTTATGTTGACGAAAAAAAACCCAAAATCATCACCACCTATCTCTGTAAAAGTGTTATTTTTGTGAATGAAAGGACTCGAGTTGATACGTATTGTGGATGTTTATTGGCTTTTGTTAATTTTAAATTTTTTTTTTTTGAAAAAAACGAACACTTCTAAACATTCACAAAAATCCTTCCTCACCATTCTCTGTAAAAAGAAGTACTTGGCAACCTTAGAGTGAAAGTGGTAGGACCAAGTACTTGTATGATCATAAGCATATCTTCTAGAAGTTTAAAATTTTTCCTTCTTACTAAGTATCTCAATTTCTCTAAGGCCAAACTGAAAACTCCTTAATCATTGACTATACTTGGGTCTTTGAATGCCCTTTCATTTTAAAGCAATTACACGTTTGGACTGTAACACACAAAATAATTAGTTTACATAATTAGGTTGCTGGAAAATCTTACTGTATTTGATTGTGTTTTATTTAATTTGGGTTCTACAGGAGCAACACTTGATGGTAATTTAGAAATCAATTCAAGAACCTCTTTCCAGAACACCTGGAGTGTCTGACACAGCTCTGACCCACATACAATGAAAAAGGGTACCTGTTCTTTTTCACTACATTTGATACAGTTATTAGGAATATTGGGATTAAAATAGCGTAATTTAACAGGTGTAATGTCTTGAACAGCCATTTATACTGTAACAGTTTGCATCTGGTAATTAATTAATGTTGGCCACCCGACAGTTGCAGTGCAAGTCGAAAGTGAAACTTTTGGTAGTTAACCCTGTGCTTGGTGGTTGCATGTAAAATCCATTTAATGAGCCAGTTAGGCAGAATGCAGGTCAGCATGGCAGAGTATTTATGCCAGTGGATGAACTGCCACCTCAAAATCCGGTCCTTAACATGGAGATTCTCACCACTAGTTTCACACTGGCCTAATCACTGCTGTTAGTAACGTGTGGATGTGTTTTTCCCCCCGTTTGCGCGCATTTATGTGTCTCCTTTTGACTGACGTGGACTGATTGTTTATTCATGCGAAAACACAGCTGAGCGTTTACTTACAGAATGCATTTGTGTGTGTGTGTTTGCCACTGTGTATGTGTTCACAATAGGTGGGTAAACATACATACGCCTATTTTATTCACGATTTGACATTGTGACTGATTTGGTTTGACAGCGGTAGACACGCACACAAACACACGCAGACACACATAAACATGTACCAACAGCTGCGTGAACATGCTACTTACAAGCCATTTGTGTCTACCCTAGAAAACAATTAACCTTGAGCAGAACGAATGGAATTTGGAAGCCGAGTACAGAACGATGAATGCAGAGTAGGGAGTTCCTGCTGTTGCTCATTAGTGACGTGCAATACATGATGTGCAGATATGGAACCGTGCCGCATGTTTGCATAAACATGAAGGCTTATATTGCTCAAGAAAATTGGCTGTGCTTGTGATGGATGGCCTCCCTCATAAGTGTGTTCTGTTACAGATGAATATCATACAATGGCTATACCTGCATTTTGTTATTTCCATTTTAAAACAAAATGGATAAATATTCTGACATGTGTGTGTCTAGTACCGTGAATCATTTCAACTGGAAAGAGAGGTGTGATGGTGTTGTCAGATTAATGAAAGTTGGGTGGCATGGATGGAGGACGAACCGATGGGGTACTCGGGGAGACGAGACAGGGGGCAGGGCTGTTGTCTCAAGTCCCCTTGAGATCCCTGAAGAAAAGGACAAATGCACAGGAGGACAGAGGGGAAACAGCAGAGAAATGCGGGGATCAGGAGATCAAGGGGAGGAAGAGCTGTATGACTGACGCAGACAAAGAAAGTAGAGAATCTTGTCTCTTAAGCGTGTCAAAATGATTGTAAATGCATAAATTTTGCTCCCATTAGTCACCTTGCCTGTCAAGTAAGCCACTCAAATCCCTCATGCGTCCTTGATAGATAATGGTGCTCACAAGCGCAAGCAAGCTAGCTCTGGTAGACCATCAGTGTGAAAATGCATTCAGTGCAACAAAAGACCTTTTGACATATCATAGCAGGAAAAGCACAGGTGATGCTAACAATGGCTCACTTCCATCAAGTGTGTCAGTAAGCCATGACACTGACAGTACCAACGCCAGGACTCTGGAACTAGCTCACCTAAATGGAATGCATTCGTTTGTTATCAATTACACCTGTGCTTTTCCTGCTATGATGAGCCAAAATGTCTGGTGTGAGAAAGGTCTATTGTACCTCTTCATCAGCCTTTAAAAAACCAACCAAAGCACAGGTCGACATGTGAGTGCGGAGATGGAGGGCAGAAGCCTGTTGGCTGCTCGGCTCAGATATACTACAGTACCTGGGATGTGTTGGTGCAGGGAATGTGATAAAATTGCTGCTTTTCTGGCGAGTTGAGGCGTAACGACAATGCTGGGAAATGGCATATCCTGACAAATCGATGTGCGTCATCCCGCAATGACTCTGAAAAGAATTAAATGGGTAAAAACACAAGAAAATGGCTTGGGCAATGAGTAACACTGTAATCTTTCAATCTCATATTTGAATTAAGCCAAGCAAGTGCATTCATCAGGGAATACACCGGTCTGTGTGGTCTAGTTTAAATCAAATCACAGCAGTACTTTGGATTTCAGCATTAATTGTAAATCTGTTCTTTAGTTAGAGTTAAAAGCAATGTTTCTCCCAGCCCTCCCTAACAAGCTTAGTCACTTTCAAAGAGCAGATAAAGGCTGCATGCTGTTGACTGCCTACTCTTCTGCAAACACTTGGATTATAGGCATCAGCGAATGTGTAGGTGAAGTTAAGCACCTGGATCAGATTAACATTAAGCAGCAGTTGTGACGTGATTTCTCTGAACTCATTACCATTTGTTGACTGTTCACATAATTATTTCTCAGTGCAAAGAAAATTGCATGCCTGAGAATTGTGAAGGCCACACAGCATATAATGATCTCACCAGTATAGACATTTACATCACATTAAATCATTTGGTGGTAGTTGCATGAAATAGATTTTCTTTTGTCGGTTGGCTTAAGTCAATCATATGAGTATGTGTTAAGCTAAACCCTGACACTGGAAATAACAGAAATTGATTGATTTCAGTTTTCAGTAACCAGTAATTACTGAGTTATTGTAAATGATTATGTTTCTCAGTCCAAATTACTATCGTGCTTGCCAAGAGAGCTGTGTTGCTAAGAAATAATCTTTTTGTCTTGTGGTTTTCTACAGGAGTCTAGTTTTTGGCCACGCACATTTGTTTGAGCCTTTCTCTAACATGCTCCGAGGGGTTGGAAGTAAGATGGTTTATTATGATTTTTTTAGGATGTGCCATCAGTGGGTTTAAAGATTGTGTGCATGTATGATGGTTGGCTAAGTAATGCTTCACATTTACAGTCTGCTGACTTGTTAATTTTGACAGATAAGCTACTATAAGCGATAAGCTAAAGAGCAGACTGCAATTTTGCATTGAACGCACCTTTACACTCTTAACAGTCAATCCCTCTTGTTTGTGTCTTTTTTTTGTTTAACACAATAAATTATCTTCAAGGTACAAATCAATGTACTTCATTACATTGACACAATAATCCTGTAAATCCAATTTTACCATGCAGCAGTCCTGCTTATTGATTCCCTTCTGCATTAAGGCATGCATTCCCTCATTCCTGCAACGGCCTAAAACTACTTGGGACATCGTCATGAAGCTCAATCTGCACACACTAAGCACTTCTCTGATCTGAGGCAATCCTTTTCAAAGTGTGAAACATGGACCCAGGGAGATGCAAATTGTCTCACAGTTTTATGCTGCCAAACCCAACCTGCCAGCATAGACACAGGTGGCAGACAGTGACAACACACACAACCCAACCTCTAAACTGCCAGAACCGTGGTGCAACAGCTGTGCCAAGAGACGGATACAACACAGCCAACACTGTAGCCAGTGCCTCAGACAGGACTGAATGGTTGAAGGGCCTCTCACTGACCCATGCACCTGCACAAAAATGCTGCATAAGATGAGAGATTAAGTGTCTAGATAGTCATTGATTGATCTGTGTGAATGACGTTAAAGGACCGAGGATGTGATGTGTCACTCTGGGCAAACTGTGCTGTTGCTGTATACCACAACCGTCAGTCAAGATTTGAATAATTGACCCTTCCATCCATCTGGCATTCCATAACATCCACATGTCACACCAACCCCATGCTCATTTTCTAATGAAATGCCCTGGGGCCAAACCACAAGAGCTGGCTTCTGCTGTATTATTGTCTCAGGAGTGGATCTGACATTGTTTTCACAGCACGTTCACAGGTTTAAACATGTCCAGAATGGTTCACTATTAACATCTGTGGGCTCATGAGTGTACAGAAAGAAATTTTTTTTTCATAAATTGTTTGGGTTGAACATCTTTCTTGTCGCCATGCTTTCCTTGCTCATAGTTGCCAGGTTACCAGACAGACATTGCTTATGCACTGCATGAATATGCTCCGACTTTGTGGGGATGAGAAAGTCTTAGCTTCAGCAATGCAATTCAACAACTCTTTGGGGGAAAGTGAAACCCAGAAGTGAATTAAAAAGAGCACTCTGCTTGTGTGTGTGTGTGTGTGTGTGTGTGTGTGTGTGTGTGCATGAATGGATAATTACAGTTTAAGGAGTGTGGTACTCTCATCTGGTACTTTCCCAGCATTCTGCAGTTTATATCTATAATTTTTTGTTCTCAAATGTGAAAGGGAAAGCTGCTTAAAATACTGAAATTAATGTTCACTGTACTGCACCTCCATTCTTAGGTCCCTTTCTTTGCTATACTTGCTTCACTGTGATGTGGCTGAATTAATATTCTACCAAAAACCCATGTTTGTATCAAACACTCACCCACTCCCAAGCTTGAAAAGCAGTTCTGAAAAATTGGTAGCTCACTTCTTCATGGTCGATGACAGCTGTAGTCAGCTTGGATTCAGGTGGGTTACCACTGATTCAAACAGCAACCTGGGTTCACGGCGTCCATGCAAACACTTCCATTTTTATGCTCAATGGTAAATGGTAAAATGGACTTCACTTATATAGCGCTTTTCCACCTTAACGGTACCCAAAGCGCTTTACAGATTGGTCTCATTCACACACACATTCACACACCAATGGAGACGAAGCTGCCATGCAAGGTGCTGGCCTCCATCGGCAGCAACTTAGGGTTCAGTGTCTTACCCAAGGACACTTGGACTTGTGGACAGGAGGAGTGGGGGATAGAGGAACAACCCGCTCTACCTCCTGAGCCACAGCCGCCCCATGTTCGCCAATATGTTCCAAACAGGTATGAATACACCGCTTTTGCTTGTTGCTAGTGTGGTTAGCAGTTTGTCCTTCATTTTACATTCCCGTTTTTGTGCTTTAGTCTCAGTTTTGAACAGCACCTGATGCTGAGAAGTGGTGTCAGTGAAAACTGGATGGCATGCTGTTTATAAGTGGCCAGTAAAATAACATTGGCATACCAATAACTACTTTTTGGCTGTTACTTAAATTTTGTGTATTAGTTTGATATACTCTGTCCTGCATCTCTCTGCTGTTCCTTCTTTTCCCCTTATATCTGAGCCTCAGAAGTGAGCTCCCTCTCATTTTTCTCTTCCCACCACTCTCCACTGCATCAGAGGCGAGTCGCGCTCCCTGCTATGTGCCGTGCCTGTGGGGAGTCTCGTCAGTCACCCAGACCTAGGACACCTCCTGACAAGGTCACAGAGGTCTGCCACTCTGAGATTAAAACAGCTCCATCCATCCAGAGAGTTTCCCCTCTGGGCAACCATTATCATAGCAGATCACCATGCCAAAAAAGCTCAAATGGATATGTAGTGCACAGGCTGTGACCTTCCAACAGACTGCTGTCATTTTCAGGTCTCTGTCTTTTGTGAAATGGCGATGGTTTGTGGTTATAGTGTTCGCCCATTTTCTTTTATGTGGAATGATGGTGTTTTCAGTAGGAGAAAAGTTCATAATTTCATGTTTGTCCACAATTTTAGTGTATGTGTAAAAACAAGGGGTCACCTGAAAAAGGTATTCCTTCTCTGCCAATTCTCACAAAGTTTTTTGCTGTTTTTAATGTTGTGTGTGTGTTTACTATTTATGTACGTGTGTGTGTGCCATCGGCTTGAGCCAGGCCAACAGCAGGGATGGGCAGGCAGCCTGGTTAAAGTCTCAGCACCCAAAGGTTTCACACAAACACAGCTGTCAAAACTGGCACACAACCCTTATTAGTGCTTATTAGTGCACACATGTTTGCTTGTGTGGGTTTTGTTCGACTTGTGGTTCACCGTGGGACTAAGAGCAGTCTGGCTGGGGGACCTCGGATTACTGAAGCTTTTATCCATCCATCCATTATTTCTGTCTTGTGCTCTGTTTGGCATCAAATATTTTTTTTCGGTGTAGATAAGAAAGAGAAAAATATCCCAGACACTACAGTACCACTTCACTGCAATTCCTCATCTCCTCATAAACAAGGACGGACATTAAATGCTACTTATCACCACCTCCACTTCACTGCGGCTTTACTTTGTGTTTTTTAAGAGGACGATGAAAGATGATAAGTGATAACAGCAAATATGCAGGTTGGAAAACATGAAGTTGAGATGTCCTTGTTAGAATAGTGGAAGTAAAATAAAGTCCAAAAATTTACTGTCCTATTTTAAAATGTAACAGTCTCCTTTGCAGCCATTATGCAACCCAACAGAGAATTCCTCTACAATCTGACCTGGTGTCATCTGCTGTAAAATGCAGGTAAAGGTCTACTGAGGAGGTATAGACACAAACATAACCCATCTGTTTGTTTCCAGTAAGCGCACTAATTACTGTGGTTACACTAATGTCTCTTAATGGGGTTATGATTTATTGATATTTAAATGTGACACAAAGCACCTTTTGAAGGGATACACCATTTATTTGGATAAATTAATTATTTGATTAGCTTATTGTTTGGTAAGGAAGCTTCTAGTAGTTTACCTCTGTATGCCCAGTTTTATTTTGCAGTAACAAGTACGTTTTTGTCTTTGCACAATAGACCTTCTTCAATGGCAGACATATTGGCTTGTCATGTAGGGGTAGGGGAAAGAAATAGGTTCACATAACATTACTATTACAATTCTGAACTGGTTTTAAAAAATCAATTTTGCACGGTTTTATTAATGTTATGGTTTCTTATCGCAAGGGCACAGTAATGATCAAGAGTCCATCTTTAATGGAGGCATGGGTGCATTTTGGATTTAAGAACTTAATAACTAACTTTGCAAGATGAGAAGTTCTGTTCTGTGTATACAGTGCACAGCATCATCCAGGGACTAATGTTAATTAGTCAAACTAATTGTTAGTGGAGCACCAATCTCCAAATTATTGCAATTCATTTAAAAAAAAAAAAAAAAAGCCTTTTTCTTTTTATTTGTCGGAGAGGGACCTTCGTCTAGACCAGTTTGCTTAACTGCCAGTTGTTTCATATTACAATGAAGTGGACTAAAACACATGAGTGAATGGTTTGGCACACAGTGGATGGGATGAGAGCCTGCAAATAGCTCTCAGCACTTTATTAACCACAAACTTGAAACTAATTTTCTCACCACTCACAGGTGAGTCAAACAAAGTTCACAGCAGGTAAAACACTGGACACATTAGATGTTGTTCCAACCTTAACAAGCACCTTATGAGCAAAAGCACTACATCCATTTTAACCTGTCTTACCCAATGAACCACTTGAAAAGGATCTGTTTTCAGAACACGAGTGATTTATGACACCAAGGGAATATTCAAATTGTATCTGCTGCGTTTCATCACATGTAAACTGTTGTACTGACATGAAATATCAAGCATTTATTGCTTTATTTTCACCAACTTCTTAGCTTCTCTGCCTACTGCCCCTCTTCCCTTTCCTTTTCACCACAGATGGCATAAGATCTGAATTGATGAGAGAGGGAGTTTGTGTGTTTGTCTACCCTAGAACAACTCA
Source organism: Maccullochella peelii (assembly GCA_002120245.1). Lineage (NCBI taxonomy): Eukaryota > Metazoa > Chordata > Actinopteri > Centrarchiformes > Percichthyidae > Maccullochella > Maccullochella peelii. The sequence goes on from LKNJ01001935.1 coordinate 31,932, forward strand.
CGGCCTAATGGGGGCAGGGTCATGGAGATTGGGGGATCTATGCGAGTGTGAGGATAGCGTGTGTTTGTGGATGAGCACTGTCAGGAGAGTTGCTAAGGCTCAGGCAGCATGTACCCAGGGAGTAAGAAGTATTTGTTTTGAGATGAATGCACGCACATGTACGCGCTTACACACACACACACACACACACACACACACACACACACACACACACACACACACACACACACGGTGCGTCTAATTGCCAAAAGACAGCTGCTGCCAACCAGAAGACCCATGTGAAAGTACTCATCATGCTTTGGCCCACAGGCAGCCACGCCACACTTAACAATTTACTCTCATCGTAATGAGCGCAAATGTGTAGCGAATTCATTTCCCGTCTAAAGCGTTTTATTTACAAGCCATATAGCAGCACAAGCGCTAACAACCTTTGATTGTCATAATCTTCTCATCATAGTTATGTCATATTGTTTTTGCTAAACCTCAAAGATTCATTAGACTGGTATCCAGTTGACAGACTTGGTTTCTGAGCAGAGAGGACAGATTATAGTTTACTGTTATGTGTCATTTATTCCCATTAAAGTCGAGTTGTTTCTCAAGCATGCATGCTACAACAGTTCATAGTATACATCGTCAGTGAAGGCATTTCCTGTGTGCTCTAAGAGGACCTCAATAGCCAGGAAATATAATTTTATTGGCAAGTTGTGTTGACGTCGTCATCCTAGCAACCCTAGAGGGTTTCAGTCAGTGACCAACCTTGACAAAGGTTAGTTAGCTTGACCGCCAGTTTTACAGGATTTCATAGGAGTTTGAGTAAATCCTTCCAGTATTGGTAAGCTGGGTACTGCAGCAACAGTCAGAAAAATCCAAAATGTTGTTTATCAAAGAACAGCTGCACTGTGAGCTGCAGCAGGGTCGTACTATGTAGAAAATAAAAAACGTAAATTTAAAAAAACAAACATTTTGTAACGTGTGAATGGAATCAGAATCTTAAAAGATAAAAATCCTTGTTCTCATGTGAATCTTTCCCACCAATCATTTCAATAAAAAAAATTCTATTGTGGATTTAGTTAACACATTTTAATGCATTCATTCTTTACACTCTTGGCCTGCACAGAAAAATGTTAAAAACATCTTTGAGATAACATTCAGTCATGGGCAAGCTGTGTTGGGTTAGCAGAGAGAGGTGTGAGTGAAAGATGGTGAGGAGACAGATGGCTTGGTTGTTTACAGAGCTCAGCAATAAGTGTCATAAGTTAGTAAGTCATTACAATGATCCTTTTGCTGTAACTGTCTCAGACACTGTGGCAACCCCCCACCCCCCCCATGCGCGCGCGCACACACACACACACACACACACACACACACACACACACACACACACACACACACACACACACGTCTCCTGGCAGTTTCCCCTCTGCCCAGTAGATGGAAGCAAAGCCACACAGACCAACAGCGGAAAAAAATAGTGAGAGTTTCTCCAGATGGTGAGTGGCAAGCAGGAGCTCCTCTGCCCCTTCTGTCCCCAAGCAGGCAGACAGGTCCTTTCAACTCTCTTCAATCAAATTTCCATAAAGGCAGAAAGAGAGACCTAGTGCTCCTTAGAGCGGGGGCTTTGCGAGAGCTTCATTCCAAAGTGTCAGATACAGAGGTTTCAGATCCAAGAGACCTGCACCCGACACAGAGAGCAGGAGTGGAAAGAAAAATAGCAATGGAGAGAGGAAAGTGAGGAAAAAGGGCATTGGCACTAAGAATTTGATTACCAAATGCAGTTTACATGAGACCCTGAGGTTTGGAAACACAAATGAAATGAAAGCAGATGGTTGATTCTGATGGGATTCTGTACATCTTTCTCTCTACCCACCCTTGATCCAACTTTGAACCTGCATTTTTTAAGCCTTGGGTGCACGCAACACTGGCTCTCTCTTGTTCTCTCTCCTGCCGCACCTCTCTCTTTAATTAATGCTCAGCTATGTGAACCCAGGATTAGATCAGGCCAGGGAAATCAATGGCTGACAGCACAGGAAAAAAAGAGGAGAGCAATAAGCAAGCTGTCACATTTTAATCAGGGTGGGTGAGGATCGAAAGTAACAGCATTGGTTCCCCTTTGAGGTTGAGTGTGTGTCGATGTCAGTTGCATGCATGCATGTATTTGCAGTGTGTGTGTGTGTGTGTGTGTGTGTGAGTCAACATGTGTAAGCCAGTGTCAAGGATAGCTTATAAAGGAAGACTGTGTGTCTGTGGGAGAGGTTGGACCCTGAAGTTCCCACAGAAGGACCAACTGATCCATGCAAGTCTTGGAGGCATGCATGGCTATGCAAGACTGCAACCTCAAGGACAGCAGTCGTGGGAATGGGAGCTACCCTGCAGTGTGTTTTCACAAATTGGCCTCAAATGGAAAACATCACACCCGACTCCCCTTAAGTGATTTCACCAGGGTACTAAATCCTCCAAATGAGAATGTGTGAAAAGAGAATCCAGGACAGCAGTTTGCTTTTTACAGAAATGTTGCCCTCAACAAAAACCCTATTCTTGAACTTTAATGAGAAAAACATTGAGGCAGCTTGAGAATTCATATTAGAGTTCAACTTGGAGGCAAGAGCTAGTGTTCCAGTGATCTCACATTGATGGCTGTAGTATACAGCAGAACTGAGCTATATTAAAGTGCTCTGGTTATGCCTCAACAATAGCTCTAATAGACTGAACAGTAGGTTCAAGTGTAAGTAGAATATTTCTTTATGATTTGCAGTTATATTGTGATGCACTGCTTAGATCTCTGATTGGTAAATCTTCAGTCAGTCAACACACCACCTCCTTAGGTGTTTATGCATATACCCCTTTATTAAAACACTAAATGCTCAGGCCAAGTGTTTAAACACTAACATATGCTGTGTTTCCATTGTATTAGGTACATAGAGCTTTACAATACAACAGCCTTGCAATGAATCCTACCTTTGTTAATTTTCAGGTTTATTGAGTCTTGATTGGTAAGGCGTTGATTTTAAATATTACATTTTATCATTCTGGACAAAGAAGAGGGTATGGGCCCTTCCTGTCCACCTGACCTATAAGAACCACAGCGGAGCAACGTGTTGGTTGTTGTGGATGATCTTAACCACATTTGATGACTGCTTTGTCTCTTCACCATTGGAGCCCTCTGTAGACCAGGTGCCGGACCTGTCCCTGCTCACATCCTTCATCTCAGTCCCTGTGCTCCAACTAAAGGTGTCGATGACTGAGCTCCTGCACCTCAGCTGTCCACTCCCTTCCACTTCTCGTCAGTAATCAGAGCTATTAAAACATACCTTTTGTCTCTTCTTTCCATCATATCCTTGAACAAGCTAACAAGTGTGTTCTGTGATTCACTCCTCAGACAACTGAGGCATGGGTGAGACTCTAAACACTGAGTTGGTATCTACATGTTAAAGAAATAATCAATCACATATCTATTCTGCAAATGAAGAGATATCTTTAAAGAAAAGTTAGGGTCATATTGCCATCAGAAGATAGAACTCTTTAGAGGCAGCAACCGGCTGCAGTGTCCGTTTCTAAATGATGTCTCCTGATACCAAGTCCTTTAATCCAAAGTGCTGGTTCCACTAATACACAGAGCAATTATTTTCCAATGGGTTATGTTTGCTAAGACCCTGGCCCCACCCCTTGTCAATATGCTGTACCTGTATATGTCACTACCAGAAAGTATACCAGATTATAAGCCTGGCAGTATCGTCAAGACTGCTGGATACCGGACCTGATCCACATATCAACTCAGGCAGTACGTGTCATTTAGATTTAGATTTTAAATGTCTAATCATCTTCCAATAAGTTACTCAATTTCAGTGATTTTATTTTAAGCCACAATTTGAATTTCCTTTATTTCTTACTGAAACCTGGCTAAGACCAATTGGTTCTCAGCTCTATTTAAATTTTTTTCCCCCTAAAAAACTAAACAGCTATCTTAATTCTCCCCAGCTCGATGGCCATATTGACGATTAGACAGATGACATTGACATAATTGTGGGTGGGCAAAATGACCCTCCTTTAACCTCAGGTAGACGTTGTGGCAAGGTAATAAACTGGCAACTCATTGTGTAATACATTGCCCTATTCATAAACCAACCACTGCAGTTGCTACTTGAATTTCAGCCAACTAATGCTCCAAAGTACGTGGCAAAAATAGAAAGTGTTCCAATTAGTTTTTTGTTAGTATTTGTTCTTGTGTGTGTGGCTGAATATCCTCTGCTTCTCTTTGCTGTGTATTCATGCCAGCTTCATTCCTATAGGGAGGCTCCTGAGAGGAGCCACTACTTTTACAATTAGCTTTCTATGCATCATCCTTCCACTTACCGTCTGCTTAATGCAAACCAATACACGTAGCAAGGCCCCTCAGGACATAGTTCCCTAAGGCAGAACATTCTGCTGGAAAGACAACGGTGCACTTTTACATCAAAGATTTACATTGATTTTGTGAGGGTTTGCAAAGCAAATGATGGTGTATTTAAATGCAGGAAGTTGCTTAGAGAGATGGAAAGTTGAGGTCAGGTAGCTGGAAGTGAAAGAAAATGCCCTCCATCAAAGTGTTTACTGGAATAGCGCAAGCCTCTGGAGCTTTTTATTTTTAAAAAAAAATGTAGAAGGGCTGAATGGGCATATTAGAACACATAATTACCTCATATCTCTCACATCAGCAGTTGGCAGACCATTGCTTATGCCTTCTGATGTTGGAACAGGCAACAAAATTTGTCTCAGGTTAATGAATTTGCACTAAATGAGTAAAGCAGTATACGTGAGTCATTACATTATTCAATGTTCAGTGCTCGCATTTACACACTCCTCAAGCTCTGAGCTCCAGCACTACTGTCCACTAAGTGAATGTACTCATTTGTGTGCACTCGCCCACAAACTGCCCCAGTTGTCTTGCACTGTTTGCAAGACAGGCAAAGAGACACGGGATGCAGTTTGCATGCGTGTAGTAAATGAGAGAGTATGTGCATGGAACAATTGTTTGCAGTGGATACGTTGCTGTGTGAAGTCAGTCCACTGCAGGTGCTGCTGTACCATCTACAGCTCAGAGGGAGGGAGGAGAAGGAGAGAAAGAATAGTGAAGAACAAATGGGGGAAAAAAAGGTGAAATGAAAATGAGAAAAATACTGAAAGGAGATGGGATGGAATAAATATAAGAATTCATCAGTCCACATGTGTATAATGTTTCTGCTGTGCAGGTATAAGATAGAACTTAGCAAGAATAGCACACAACGGAATGTAAATTTGCTATAAAAGTTACCACACCAGTGAGACTGAGCCATGATTCTACAGTCTCTCATTCTAATAAACAATGCAACAGTTGATTTTGATATCTGGCACAACAAGAGAGGAGCAACTGATCAGTAAAATCAAAACCTGTTGATTCTGGACCTTATGAATCCAAACCATCGGCCCCAAGTTCAAATGTCTCTAGACTAGATAGATGTTGGACTCAGAGGGTGTGTAAGACATATATGATAATGGGTGAGAATGAAAGGTAGAGAGGGAGGGAATGGAAACAGGGGTGGAGTGGGAATAGAGGTTTCAAAATGCATGAAGACATGAGACTAAAATTGGGAGAGAAAATGAAATGGAATGCAGTGCTCTTGTTATACTTGGCTCCGAACTGCGGTATTTGATCAAGGCAGGACTCATAGATTGACAAGTGTAGCTGCACACAAAACAGATTTCACTCATATTGCTGTGGATGGTCATAGAGAGATGGAGCTAAGCAAAATTACAATAGCAGCAATGAACATCCTAGCAGCATACACACTGACACCACTGCCATACAACCTTTTATTATCTTGGTATGTCAGTTAAAACAAATTTAAAAGTAATTTGTGATCCCTAGAGGACTAATAGGCACTGCAACATACTGTCCAATAGCCTACATGAATTCCTAAACAAGGAGCACTCGACAGGAACTAGTGTTTACAGGGGTCTGATGGTGGTTTGGCTGACAGTAAGATCAAAATCTCCCCATGTTCTAGAGATAACCCAGTCAAAAATAGGAGCACATTAGGGGAATTGGGAGGAAGGAATTGATTCAAATAAATCTGATTTGAATAAATACAGTCACAGGAGGTGTTTAACAGACATTCATGCTCAATCTGGGTAAACAGCAATGGAGTTATTTCAGTTTTTATGATCAGCTCTTAAAAAAATCACTATAAAAGGGAAAATAAAATACTACAGTGTTGGCGCAAAAATCAGCAGAAAGATGTTGGAATATTGTTAAATATGTTAACATAATATGTTAAGTTATGAGAACTGTAGGTAGACATTTGGTGGGAGTTAAAAGGCACAGGGGAAAATAAGCAGTGAGGAGAGGAAATGGAAAAAGTAAGAGAAGAAATGGATGGCAGGACATTAAAGACGAAGACGAATACAGGACAAGGAGTACCAGAGGAGAGGAGATTGAGATTGAGGACAACTCAATGTAGAGAATGAAGTTGGGTGAGAAAATAACTGAGCACCCTTTGTAAAAAAAAAATAAAAAATAAAAAAAAAAATAAAATAAAAACAAATAATGGAATGCATGCTCAGCAGACTGACAAATTAAAATAATCCAAACATAACGACTTACTCATAAAGACCCATTTTGGAGTTGGCAGATGCATTCTCTATGAAGTTGTTCATATTAAATTAAGCATTGCAGTGGTGCCATGGAGGAGGCTGACAGTTTCATATTTCCCTGAGATGTTTAGTCGAGGTGTGTTGTTTTGAGTGAAACCTCTCAGTAAGTGAAAAATTATCCATTCAAATGAAATTAATGATCTACAAAGATTATGTCTATATTCCATTTTGTATTGTATCACTGCCGATTCTGCCTCCTTTTGTCTCTCCATTTTCCTCATAGCACCCCTTCTCTTTCTCTACTTCACAAGGGCATTTTTTCTTTTTTCTTTTCTTACTACCTCATCTTGCCTTCACACTCTGGCTCCTCAGTCTCAGCCTCTGTTTGGTTGCTGCCATTTCTTTCTCCTCACTTACTATACACTAACTTTAATTGTACACTCATAAGATGGATTGTCGAAGAAGGAATGGGCAGACAAAAAAGACTTAAGCTTCACAGTCTGTGGGGAAACGGTGTCACTGGCAGCTTTCAATCTCTTTCTCAGGTCGGATCGATAACCTTCACACCCCAGGACTCAAGTTTACCCAGCCAAGCAGGAGAAACAATTCAAGATAGGAGGGCTGAGCGATGTCAACATTTTTACTTTGTGACTTGTACAACACACAGACGTGTCTTTTCTTTTGTTGATGAAAGCTGCAGCAGTCGGTTCCAAACAGCATCTCAAACAAATGCATCACCCAATTTAAGCCTTTTAGCAAAGTTTGAGGGTTTCCAGTGTACTTAAATGTAAAAGGGCCAACATGGTAAAAGCCATTCTGGCAAGAGTTTTATTGCATCAAGTGAGTGAGGTTACTAATTTCACAGTAGTATTATGGGTCATATACTGCAGCCTGCAAAGACAGGTCCCTCTGGGCTGCGCAAAGTTGGTGCAATGATTAGAAATTCAACCAGCCACAGCAGTCCTACAGTATATTCTAGAGCCAAAGACAGAAATTATAGAAGTTAAATAATTTGCTGTGGCTACATGTATATGGGAAGTAAGCTGTTTTTGGCTTGCTATGCTACTACCCTCCAAAATCCATATACTATAGTGAAATTCACTGCATCTGTTAATTTTATGGTCTATGAAACTAAACTAATAAAACATTCATTACGAGTATTAGAAGTGAGTCACCTTACCCTTCTGAATCCCTGCTGAATCAGCGCTCCCTTCATCAACTGAGGACACCCCTCTTTTTACATCTGCTGCCAACCTGCAATCAATGCTCTGGTCAACTGGAGTACACAAGGAAGACAACTGACAGGAATCCTAAACCTGTATTACATATCCTGTTGTCTTTGTAGTGAGGAAGCAAGTGCATCATCTGCAGAGTCATCAATGAAAATTAAGTAGAGGCATGTTAGAAAAATTTGACATTACAATTATTTTTACATTTTATTTAAGATAAAAAATAAATGAATACCAGCCAGCCAACAAACAGAAACAAGATAACTAACTAACCAACCAACCAACCAACCAAATAACTTTACAAATAACAGAATAACCAACCAAGTAATCAGCCAACCCCCCCAAAACCCCAAATAACTACCCCCCCAAAATAAAATAAAACAAAAACAAACAACCAAGCAACTAACCAATCAATAATTATATAATAATAATAATAATAATAATAATGACCAACCAACCATGAAATTACTTATGCTGTTACATATTTTCTTTTCAAGGAAAGGCGCCAGGAGGATTCTTAAAATGAGTTACATCATGCTGGAGGTTGTGAATGCACCTGATCAATATTGTGAGGAGTCTGAGGGGGACATGTGATTCATTCATTGATTTCTGTGGAGAAATTCTACTTTTGCCGTCTTCTACGTTAAGGTCAGAGCAGTATCAGCTACTAAACGCTGCTCCTGGAGCTACTGAGGGTCTTCAGGGTCTTCAAGGACACTTCCACAGGGTGGATATTGGCTATAACAGGAGGGTTGGACAGATTCTCCTCTCACTGCTCCATGATGCTAGCTCCTATTGGGGGGGAAAAAAAAAAAAAAAAAAGAAGCCCTTTAAGTTTGTTCAAGATTGTGGTGGAGAAATGAGTTGGGTCCAAAAATGCTGGCGGATGAAATGTTTATGGTGTAAACAAGAGCCAAACATGACGTGATTAGTTACATTTGCTGGAGACTGCTTAGTGCCAAATTGCTTGGAGAGAGCGGACGTCTCTGTGATACAGCCAAGAAAGAGTCACCTCACACTCCTGCTGAGTTGGCATTACCACCACAGTCTGACATGTCCTCACACCTTCGGCCAACCATCAATCAATACATACTTCCATCATTGTTCGAACAGCGCTACAGTTTAATCACCCCAGCTCTGATTTCTCTAAAGATCCTCCTTTAGCGGTGTATTCATCAGCTCTTTTGCACTCAGACTTGCTTGATTCAGTTCAACCTAAGGGACTGGTGTTATTAGGCAAGGACAACAATGCAAAAATGAAGAATTTCAGTCCAACAGACATTTACCGTCTCCTGACAGATACTCTTGTAAACTGTGTACTGCTGTGAAAGTACAACTCAATACATTGTCTTTAGGCTTGTGTGATAGTTCAGATGCTATTTTCTGCACTATGGAAATTATTGTGATATAATTCAATTGGGAATGGATACAAACTATTTCATGAAGAGATGATTGAAAGTGAAATTGGAATATGTGCGTAAGTGGACATTTCTCCTCATACCTTCATTAAAACAGATCCAAATCACCATCCCAGAGGAAATCGATATTACATGAGATGTCCTCTTCTTAATTAGTTGTACTCTAACATTTCCTTACACAGTACTTAAATTCTGCCCCAAAGAAACAACCCTTGGATCTTTTTTCGGGTGTCTCGCTTCAAACTTAGGTTAACTCTTTTAATTTTTTTCACCTTTTCATATGCATTCATTCTATTTTAGTTCTCAAAGAAGCAAAAAATCTTAAATCTATCAATTCTGAAGGATGGCCATGTGCAAATGAGATACTGTGCTTTTATTTCTTAATGCAGATCGATATTCTCATTTTTGTCTCTTTATAATGAAGGGGAAATGATTGAGATATCAATTTTCAATAATCCAGAAGGAATATAATTTAAACATACAGTATAATGTGTTTCTACAGAGATGAAGCAATTGTGTTGTTATTTTTGAGACTGTGACAAATGTCGTCCTGTCGATAGTGGTGCCAGATCAGAAAATGCTTTTATGTGTCGTTCTTGAGGGCAATGACAAAACCCGTATGATGATGTTTCATTTGAAGGAATTGTTGCATACTGTATATCAATTTGGATGCAACCCACACAGCCTAATCCTAAGCTAAACAATGCATTTTATGAATGCCCTCCACTGGATCTGGAGGCACAGTCTGTTGCATTTATAGATTGTGAATTTTGAACATGAACAGATCAAATGTGATGAAAACAAGATTAATGTTTTTATTTTTTCAAATGGCAGTTCAATTTTCAAATAAACAGTGACAGCCCTTGTGTGGACTACATGGGACGCAGAGATATTGTTGACCCCATTAAGCACACACACATACGGATGTAGCCCCCAAAAAGTAGTGTTGGTTTAAATTATCAATATTTTTCCTCATCACCCAGATGGTAAATAAACACACTTTCCCCGCAACAGTAATAATTTTCTCTGGTAGCATGTTCCTCCAGCAAGTCTAAAAATGCCTCACACCCAAAGTCAGATGGCCTTCTTAATTAATGGGACTCATAAACACTGTAATTGGTTAGATGTCAGTGCCATGTGAAGCTAGCAGACCCTAACGATGTTCCCAGTAGTGACAATGAAATCTCCATCTCCAGGGTACATCAGTATCTACAACCCTCAGTTACTGCTGACTCTAATGGCCATTAGACTCCAGTGCAGGACTGACTCGGACAACCGCCGCTGCCTATGACAGTTTAATCAAATGCTGCATGCGGCCTGGGGGGTTTTGTGCTTTTTTTCTGTGTGTATATGTGTTGATGTCAGAATGGAGTGTTGTGTTTGTGTATGTCTACAGTTTGTCCATGGTTAGTTTATGATGTACGTGTGCGTGTGCTGTGTGTTTGTGTATTTGTTACGCACTACACATGGAAAGTATTAAGGACGTCTTGCTGACATCGAGTTGCAGTTATACCTTTTTTTGATTCACCTCATTAGTAAACTTTATAGGAGGAAGAAGTGTCTTTAATCTCTTCAGTCCCATTGTTCAAAGATACCTCCAGAGAGTTACACTCTTCCAGTTAAAGTTACTTCAGTTTATTGTCACATGTATATAGCATGATAACTAGGCCTACATGGCCAAATTATCCTGTTAGAGGGAGTAAGCCTGGAGCTTTTGGGGCCCCTGGAGTTCTGGGGTCCCCGTGCAGTCGCTTTGCACGGTTGGGAATCCAGCCTTAAGATAACTAGAGCGGTGATCATACCGTATAGTGCTACAACTTTGGGTGGATGATAATAGTTACTTATTCGTCGTCTTTTCATCTTATTGCCATGCTAACAACTGCTGTGTGGCAAGTTTTTTTTCTTTGTGTAAGTTAGGGAGGACGTTTTTGTGTGTGTCTGGATGTGTGTGTGTGTGTGTGTGTGTGCATTGCGTTAAGAATCACAAATTATCAGTCACCAGCAGCGTTGACATGTTGTGATATGGCTGATTTATTGGCTGTAGCTTTGATGAATGCTTAAAGGCACAAAGTCATTAAGATGGTGCAAGTGTGATAGGAAGAAAAGGATGGAAAACAGTGACAAAGTTATTATAGATAGATAGCCTGTTTCCAACCTTCCTGTGACTTCCGCCTGACTTACATGGAGGTCTCACAGCTTGGGATCCCAGACTCCAGGAATCTGAATCAAAATGAAGCCTCACATTAGTGCATACCATGGGGGTTTTAAAATGTATTCCCCAATTTCAAAATAAATGGCACCATATTGAATAAAGTCTCTTTTTTGAGGCTTTTTCTACCCAGATAATATGCCTGTGTTTATAACTGCCCATGTGATGTAATACACGTAATGCACATGGAACTGCACTTTATACTGTACATATAGTGCATGCTCATCTCATTGAATTAAACTTTTACTGGACGAATGTTGATTGACTTGATTGACACTCGCCACTTTGGATATTGGACCTGTGACCTTTCAGTCAAGGAAGTAACCAGCCCAACTTTCTGACTTCAGTCCTTATTGTATTTTCTATAAAAGCGGTGTACATATACTTTTATGGAAACTCTGCTTGGCAAAGCATCAAGGAGAGTGACGAGAGCTCCAGCTTTTATCTGCCTCTCTCGCTATGATGCATTTGACATAGACATGTTTGCTGAAGGAGAGAAAGTTAAAGTAAACTCAGGAAATTATTTCTTGCCTGTATATCCACTTTCTCAGTGACATGAACTGTGGGTTTATGTATTTTGTATTCGTCTGACTGCAGGTGCTTTGGCCTAGATCTTGCCTGTCTTACTGCTGGTTGCTTATAATGTTAATGATACAGAAATGTTCCTGTTTGCTCTCCTCTGGACAAGCATGCCAGCTACTCTAATTGCCTGAAATGCAAATGTTGAGATAAGTTAATACAAACAAAGCAGGTGTCTCACCAGTGTATCCTATTAAAGTTGTATGTTCTACCATTGTTTCTTGGGGCTGAATTTCCCTCTTTATCTTGTAAATGTAAGACAAATGAACAGATTTTTGGTCCATAAACATAAAGATATCTAACAACTCCCTTTTCTCTTCACTTCCTTGCATGAACATTAACCTACCCACCTAATACAACTAAGTTTGGTTTACTTGTATTAAATCTATCCATCATAATTCACCCATCCATTTTTGTGAAGAAAGTAGACTTTTTCTTACTGTAGTATACAGAACATTGTGAGAGGGACTGTCAGTGAAGCACAGAATTAGAATTGGGGTGATGGCGTCTTTCATCTCACACTCCCACTTTCTGGTCTCAGCCTCCCATGCCCCCTCTCCCTCCTGCTCCTACTCTCTCACCTCTGCCCGCCTGTTCCCTCCCTGCTCCTGCTTACCATAGCCCTCTCCCCGAGAATAATGAGTTTAATTAAAACACTTCAACTCCACAGGTCAGGACAGAAGGGAGAATAAGAGGTGGTTGAGATAAAATGCTTAGGCAAATTCCTTGCCTCTGTCTCATTTCTTCTCTTTCATACACATCTTTATTTTTTCTGTTGGGTTAAAACTACGTGGCCTCTTCTGTGACTCATAACCACAAGGTTAATCACAGCAGCAACATGTCCATCTCCATTAGTTTGTCATCGAGTCACTGAACCAGGAGCTCTGCAAATGGCTGACTCCTTTCGTCCCCTCTGCTGTACTGTATATGGTACTTAGTCTTAAGTATTAAAGTTGAAAGTACTGAAGAGTTTTACCACAGTACTTTTGCCTTTGCCTCATCATGGTGTTACTTGGAATTTTGACTATTTAGTCAAAGGAATGTTAATTTTGCTTACTTTAATCTTCAGATTTTGTGTGATTTCTGAATTTCAGTTTTTTTTCTTTGTAAGATGAATTTTGATTACATTCATTTCAGTCGTTCTGCTTTTGCTCTTTTCTGATCATTTTCATCAATTTGTCAGTGTTTTGTTCATGTTTTGGGCAAGCTTAAATGTAAATGTGCCTGTGTTTGAGGACACAGTGATTAAGTGAAGCGTGTTAAGTGCTATGCCATCATTGCAGTTAATGGCAGCTAACAGTCATTAACAGTCCAAGCTGTAATTTCAGCAAACTGCCACCTCTATGCTAATATGCCACACCAGTGTTTTCATCTGATGTGAGGGTTGAAGTTGAGCAAGGAAATGGGAGGGACTATGAGGATATCTATTGCAGACTCAAGAAAGTTTCCTCGCATGGACAGCAAAAGAATCTATGACCTCTATCTTCAGTATGTAATTTTGTCCATTGCCTTTATATTGTAGGATGTAAAGAACTTTGCAGCCTCACAAGGCTTTAGATTTTTAGTTTTGTTAAAAATACTTAACTGTTTTTGTTTTCTCTTGTATTTTAACTCAGGGTTCATTTCAAGGTTTTAAGCTAGTTCCATTTGAAACCCAGGTTTCATGTTTATAAATCTATGTATATTTATTTCTGTACTCTCTGTACGCTTTTGGTTTTAAAAAACAAATTCTCTAAGCTCCTTTTATGGATCATGGCCAGATGTGACAGGTTGGGGATTCCAGGAGATAATGTAATATTTATGTTTACTTCTATTAAACTTTGCCTCGGAGTGCTTTTTTAAAAAGCGCTTTTGATTTTTTAAACTTTAACTTTTCTTTCAAGTTTGGGGATTGCTGGGGAAAATTCAGGATAAGAAAATGGCAGTTTGACAATTTGTTAAACTTAAAAAAGAAGCTAAAATATTAAAATCATTCATCATTGTAACTAACATGTTTTGGAAATTTAGTTCATGACCCCCTGTGCTGGCTGCCGATACATGCTTAAATTGATTTTTCTGTTCTCCTAACTTACAAGGTGTTGGATGGCCTGGCAACATCATGTCTGACATCATCAGGCCATATACTGTATACACACCTTCAGACAGGTGACAAATTAAAGGAAAAACCTGAATAAGTGGGTGGAGAAACATAACAAATACAGATGCATTAATGAACTAAATCAAAATAGAACATAGCAGTTCATACTGTTCATACATAGTTCATTTCTCACTCACTTCACCCCTCCAGTTACTATCAGCCTGTCCATGGGGATTTAAACTGGCAACTACAAAACTCTCAAACCTCTTGCCTACTGTCACTTGAGACACTTGTGTCAAATTGCACATGGTGGAAAGATATGCCAAACTTAGCTGATTTTCATATTTTCCATGTGCTCTTCTCTGCCTTGAGGCTCTCCGCTGGAATACACCCTTTTGACAAGATCCTGTCTGCTGTAAGCTCCATGTCTAACAGCGTAAAGATGTCTGGCTAAAGAGCATCCCTTCTTGACGATACACAACACGTGTCAAAATACACAAGCACACATGCGCCCCGCGTTCGTACCAGAAGTGATAAAAGCCCAAACAGGCATGTGCAAATGTGCTAACATGACATGCTTGTAAGAAGGTACGTATACTGTATCTCTGTGCATGTTCACACAAACACACACAGGCAGACTCACACACAGATGCACTCGCAAAGACAGACACACTCACTGTCACGTGAATCAGCATGTGAGTTCAGAGACACGGGGGAAAGAGAAATGCAAATGCTCCTCTCTTCGAGTCAGTGACATGGCATCCATGGGGAGATGAATGTGTGTGTCGAGGAGAAAACCGGAGATAGTGAAGGAGAGAGATGGCGCTGATTCACTGTGTATTCACTGTGTCTCCCCCTGCCCTGACGCACTTTGCTGTGAAAGAACATGCTTGTCAGGGAGCGAAAATAGATGACACAGTCTCAAGAGGATGTGGCGTTGCCAACAGGCCCTTCTCTGTTTACTTATGTTTCTCATTTCTCTTTCCCACTATCTCTCTTTTCCAACGTAACGTGCCTGTGCCTCGGTCGTCCTCGAAGATGGCGAGCTATGCCGCATATTTTTCTTGATTCCCCCTTTACCCTCCTCGCCCCCCCGAGTCCCATGCTGCTTTTCTTGCATAGTCAGGTTGCAAGTCGTGTGAGAGCAGGATTTGTGGGAGCACATGCGCGCTGGCGAGACACCGTGACTGACCTGATTGCTGAGAAGGAGAGACAGGCAGGAAGAAAAAGAGATGGAGATAAAGGCTGACACGATATGAGAACACTTTGTCAGAAATTTTTGTTGCATTTGGTTCTCCATATTGTTCTGTTCCAAATAAATTACATTTTTATGAAAAGGTACTACAGACTATTCATATATCATGGTTTAGTTTATTTGACATTATGAGAAGGAGGACATTAAATCACACACAACTACAAAGATGTCTAGGATAACACAAAGTCCAGGACTTACTTCCATTGTGGTCCTTGATGTAAAGATGGAGAAAGATACAGCAGTCCTCTCTGCGTACACCGTATTAGTCGTCAATCTTCACAAAGACAAAAACAGTTTGAAGTATGCGTGAGGTGACACATTCTCGCCATGCTTTTATAAATACCAGTTTATGGGAAATGGCGTATGCATGGTTTTTCTGCTTACGTATCATTTATAAATCTGGACCCATGTGTCTGGGTGACATCATACCAACACGATTATTACCAATATTATCACCAATAAAATCACCCCAAATGCTTCCACTTCCAAGTTTCCCATGAGTCAAAATTTCGAAAATACGAATCCTACGAAGGTGGTCTTATTGTTATGTACCACAATGAGTTGCAGTTGCACAGCTCTATGATTCAAGGGTAACCATCCAAGCTGCTGGAATTGCTGTTTGCCAGCATGTGCCCCTGGGTTCAAGTCCAACACAACCTTGAGTAACTTGTTCTGAGACATCTGCAGTTTGTCTTTAATAGTTTTAGATTTCCTTTTTTAAATTGAATTCCTAGCCAAAAATCTAGTTCTGTTGTTCATTTTCCCAAGCGGTTTTTACTGTAATGCCATGTTCTTCTAACCAGATTACTGTCTAACAGACATCCTAGATAACTAATAGGGGGCTTGGCAGAAAAAAAAGAACACTGGTGGAACTGACAAAATGAAGGAAGGATTTTTACTTATATTAAATAAATACATAACTTGATTGTAAACATTTCTTTTTAGATGTTTTAAAATACTACAATACTCTTGACTTGCACACAAGATGTACTGAAGTAGCAGTTGTTTCTTGAAAATACTGGCCTATTAGTGGTCAGTTCAACTGGGAATATATATTGTTGACTATTCATGCATGTGTAAAAGATATTGCAGCCCAGACATTTAGCCATTAAGTTCAGTTAATATAGCGGCTATATCAGTTGTACTTAAGTAACTTTAATTGTTTTCATTCCTCACAATTAGACCACAGCTTGTGCCACCACTCCTCATTGTGTCTCTCTTCATTTCGATGCCCCTCTATTAGACCAATTTCCAGTCTCTCGTGCAGTCCCACAGCCATAATTTACTAATAATAATTTGCTTGGCTCAGACTACTCCATTTCTCCCTGAGCTAGCCCCTGCCTTTTCTTATTGCAAAGTCCAATCCTTGATATTTCCTCCTTTTGTACAGAGCCCGTAGCAAAAATCAGACAAAGGTGGTGGGATTCAGGCCAAACTCATCAGAGATATATGTGAGTCTGGAGGCAGAGACATTAAATATCGTACTGTCTCAAGGCACTTACCTTCTATTACCCTGTCATTTTCTCTTCAAATCTGTCACTTTTTCTATCCACATCCACATTGTCTCCTCGCTCTCTCTTTCTCACTCCTGAAAACCCCCTTTTCTTTCTCTTTATTTCTTTTTCTTACTTCCTCTTTCTGTCTCTTCCTGTTATTGACTTAAGTCTGTCAGTCTGAGCTTGAACTCATTGTGGCTACATGGGACAGTCTCCTTCCGACGTTTGTAGATGCAGACACAATGTGATTGTATGTGTAAATGCATCTGTATAAAGCTACAAATGCAATGTGTTTCGTTGATGTATGTGCATTGTGTGTGTGTCTATGTCCAACTCGTTCTAATCTTAGGTCACACATTAGTGTCCTGTACATTATGAATCAAAATGCTTGAGTGTTTCTTTCTAGTTGCAGTGACGCCTCCAGTCCAGTTGTCATCTCAATTCTGGCATCCTAGAGCGAATCCACACCTGCTTGTGTCGACTCTTTCCATTGACTTTTGTTTGCAACTTTGTTAGGGATGCACCATTTTCTCTCCCAATTCCAATACCCCGACTCAGGGTACCTGCTAATACCCCTCTTTTATCCCAAATTTAAAATCTGTATACCTCACCACGTGGCAAGTCAAGTGAATGAATGACCGACGGTGTAACTCACATGTCATTTTATAATGACATTGGCAAAGAAGCTGTATTTGATGTGGATAGGTCACATCATGGCTGATACCCGATCTGCTAAATATAGTTAGTAGCATTGGTGCTGATACTAATAATGAAGTGAATCCGATTGGTGCATATTTTTACATGCATACTCACATATATGTGAATCTGTGTTCTTGTGCATGATAAAGCTGTACACTCTGGAGCATTGGATGGAAGTTGGATGTCATGTGTTATGCAACTAGTGCTATGTGCACTAGGGCTGCCACTTTTTCAAAAACTTAAGTTCAGACAAATGGGAACTAATGCGTAATTCGTTAATTTGCACTTTGTCTAATTGTAAACACTTTTGTTGTGGTAACACTATAAAGCAGTTGCATTTTAGTCAGCAAACAGCCTTACCTTAATCTGGGATTTTTCCATACAAGGCATGGCCTGTTGCAAAATTTTAATTTGGCCAGATCATTCTCATTCACACCCTTGTTCGCCTGGTAGTTCAAATAAAAAGTGACAGCCCTCATGTACACAAACACACAATTGCATTCACTCTACATCTGTCAGCACATCATTAAGCATTTGTTCATTTCCCTTTGTATGCGCTCTATGTATTGTGTTTGTGTGCACAAAGAGCTGTAGGCGTGCTTTTATACTTTGTAATGCAGGCTTGTGAATGTTTCTGTGTGTTGCTCCCTAGAGCAGGGGTTTGTTAGTTCAGTCAGCCTACCTTCTCACCTGTGGTGCCATATATCTCAGCTCCTTAATCTGATTTGACTGCACTCCTCTAGCTTCTGTCTCTGCCAAAAGCCCTCAGTGTGATTCTGTTTTCTGGCACAAAGTAATGAAAACACATAAAGCTCTCATTACCTGCCAGTGGCTGTGGGGCTGAGCGGTAGTAGACCTGTACTCTCACAGACACATACAGCAGAGAAGGAGGAGCATGCTCTCGCATACTGTACAGTCATACACACATGTACATACACACGCGAGCCTGAGGCGTGCTGCAGTTTAAATTACTCAGCTGTCATCAGCCTCTGATCGATGGTTCCTTCTCTCATGGCTGCTATATGATGAGCTCTTATTGGCCGTGTAATTCTTCTATGGCCACGTTTGGATGGGTGAGCTAGATGATTTGGTCTAACAGTGAGGTGCAGTGTCACATTCATACAGATTATAGCTGTTGTGCACTTGCAATGATGTGTCATTTTCGATACATCCATGTTTTTAGCTTGTGCTTGCACAAGAGTCGATATTGGTGCTACTGGTTTTAAAGACACATACATGTTAAATCGGTGCGTGCAAGTCTTTTACTTCTGGCCATTGTGCATTGGAACAGTTTGAGGTTAATTAACTTCAGTACTTTCACAGCAGTCATTTTGTGAAGTGGAACTTTTCTAGCCCTGTGTTCCTTTCTCATGAATTTGAACCATCCACCTTCTTGCTTTTTGTCGAGGTGCCTGCCTTTTAATCTTTAGTTTATACTTGGTATACAGATTATTAGCCTTCACATGGAAATTTTTAAATTTATGCAGACAGCCATCCACACACACACACGCACGCACGCACGCGCGTTCCTCATTCACTCCAAGCCCATTGCACTAACTTCATCCCTATGTAGCCTTGCTCAGTAATGTCACTAATGTGATTCTGTAAAGAGCCCACAGGTGGAGCAGAGAAAGGGTGTGGTTAAACTGTAATCACTCAGAAAAGAAAGCAGAGAACCTCAGGAGGAGGAATTTGATTTACTGGAAAGAGACAAAGAAGTAACAAGAGTGGGGGAGTAGAAAGGAAAGAGGGAGGGACACAAAAGGAAAGGGGAGAGAAAATAAAATAAGTACTATAGAGACTGTATAGATGTTACACTTACTGGTCTTCATATGCATTAAGCCACTGTGAGCCTTTTGTGAGTGATGGTGGGATTGGGGGATATGTGTAAACAAGTGGGGAGACCTTTAAAGTGGTTGTAGCAGTTTTTAGCCATGCAGGTGTTCTGTCTCATGGTCGGTTGGTACAGACATTTGTGTCCCCCTCAGGATGAACTGAAATCACTTTGGTGATCCCTTAACTTTTCATCTAGTGGCATCATCCGGGCAAAATTTTAATTTGTCCACACTTTCAGTTTATGACCAAAAACACATACCCATCATCCTCAGCTGTACATTGTGCTTAGTGCTAATTAGCAAATGTAAGCATGCTAACGCCCTGAACTAAGATGGTGAACATTCTACCCGCTAAACATAAACATGTTAGCATGGAGATATTAGTATTTAGCTCAAAGCATGTTTGAGAAGCAGGAGATGCTGCAGCCATGGCTGTGACGCTCTACTTTTTCTCTCTTCTGACACCAAGATTGAAGCTCACGTCTCTGCTCTCCTTAATATCTGCAGTTGGAAATCTGCCCACCATTGCAACCTCAATCTAGACAAGTCTGAGCTGTTTTTTTGCTCTCTACAAGACCTTTCCATCACAAGTGACAAGACTCTTGCCCAGTCTGCCAAAATACACAACAGACTGTCAAGTGAAGGTCAAACTGCAGTTAAAACTGGTTCCTGCAGGTTTGAAGATTTTCTTACCACCAACTCAGTCCAGCCATTTCTTTAGGCCTTGAACTCCCTTAAACAGTCTCGTACTTTTTCAAATTAAACGCTTGCATATTGTGTGGAAAGGTTATTTGGTAAGTGGAAGGAGACAGATTTGATCCCAGAGAAAATTGAAAGTTATTGGGGAATGCTTTCATCTAACTTGTAACTCAGTTGTAACTCAGATAGGGCTCACCGTTACCTCACCAACAGTTCAAAGGCCTGGACACACAAGGTCACACAAATTTTGCAATGGAATCAAGGATCTGCTTGAGAAGGCAATATTAATCCATGCAAATGTTCTGCGTAGTGTTCAACTTTGATGAGCTTTGACTCGTGAATTTGTGCCATTGTCCAATAGGAAGCCGTCTTGACAGCAACGACCTTTTAGGGGACGGAAAGCTGGAGAGTCCAAAATAGAGGAAGGTGTCGTAGCTGTGTTGCATGATTCACTTTTATTTAACCTCCTCTGTCGGAGTAAAAACTGAGCAATGATTTACAAATGTCAGTTTATGGTGTGACCACCGCTTAAAACTGAAAGGTATACAATTTACAGTTGAAGAGAAAAATAGAGAAAAATAGCAAATCCACACATTTGAGAACCTGGAACCAGAGAGCGTTTTGCATGTTTTGCCTGATGAATGATCTTAGATCATTTTCTGTTGATTAACTAATTGATTGACTATAATCATTTCAACATTGATCTCAGTGGCAGCCAAGGTCATTCATGTACATCTAAAGGAGGCGGTGGCATATGTGAGATTCTCTTGCATTAACAGGTTAAGTGCAGCTGAGTCTCTGTTGCGTGAATACTGTTTTTNATATATATATATATATATATATATATATATATATATATATATATATATACACACACACAGTATGTGTTTTTGTGTGGGCCTCAATTGCACGTGTAATATTGTATGGCCCTCTGAATATTTAATGTATTTATTGGTATACATGAATGAGCAACATCCAACAACTCCTATATCAAACCGTCATGAATGAACAGCACAGAAACACTCGCCCTCTTGTCTCTTTCCCTCCCTTATTCCCATATGGATGACACACATGGTCCAACAGCTCATGTACACTATACAGCCTTTTGTAGTTTGCTGTTTACTAAGCGCTTCAGGTCATAGACTGAGGCAATGAATGTGCAACAAGGAAATGTATCATTTAAAAAAAAACGGTGAGGAGAAAATGCATTTTCACTGTTGAGCAGGAAGTTAAGTATGTGTGATGGAAACACTACAAGTCTGGGAAAACGGTAGTGCTGTATTTGTTTGTATATAGAGAGAGATAATTGATTTCTCACTACAGCAACAACATGTTTAGCTAAGCCCCTATTAACTCTTAATTGTCTAGAGGTAAAGTCTCAACTCCTGCAGGAAGTTTTCTTGGCACAAATTAAGCGCTTGTCTTACAGTCACTTTAAAGTGAGATCCCCTAATTGAAAAGGCACTTTTGGCTGATATGGGAAAGATACCATCAGCTCTTTGATTTATCCACTGATTCACCTTGTGGGTATAATATACCAGTGCACCATCTTCATTATATCCATACAGTTGGAATTAATAAAAAATAATTGGCTTTTATATCCACACATTATTGTCTTTTTAATTTAATTATGAGGAACAATGACTAAAAAAAGGACTAAATCTACACTTTTAGTTCATTATGCAATATCGGTGGTAACAGGCATCTATCCACTGATTAACCCTGAGATATGTGTAGCAGCTGGTTTATTAGATTAATTAGGAGATTTACCATACATCAAGTTATATATATGTATACATATACTGTATATGATATGTAGTGTTAGATATTTACTGTATATTAAAGCTCCTAATTTTCTACATCCTTCAAGCTTCTCAAGTTGCAACATGGGAAACAAAGAAAGAGACCGAGATTAATAAAGTAACTCTAGACCTGCTAAATATCTTAGTAATTGTTGCTAGTGAGGTGGTTTAAGCTAATTTTAAGTATGTGGAAACCCCTACTTTTGGTCTGGGGCTGTCATGGTTTGGGCTGGGCCCCCTTACCTGCTGTTAGTCTTGTTAATTCTACAACATGCAATGATATTTAAGACACTAGTGTGCGTCCAACTTCGTGGGAGTTTGGGGAAGGCCCTTTCTTGACAATTCCCATGTGCACAAAGTGAGGTCCATAAAGAAATGGTTTTCTGAGTTTGGTGTCCAAAACCTTTGGGATGAACTGGCCTTGTTGCCCAACATCAGTGTTTGGCTAGGTTTAGGCACACACAAAAGACTTGGTTGGCTGGGGAACGATCAGGTCATGGGTAAAAGAAACCAATGCCAAAACGAAAAGCAAAGAGTGATCTCCTGTGTCACTTCAAAGTAAATGTATAGAATCATCGTTTTTGGCCATTTGCTGAAACAATTGATGCTGTCGTATTTCTTGGGAGGACAGTCTCTAATTCCCTTGCTGATGACAAATCAGCAAAGACGCAAGCTGAACAATGCAAATAAAGCCTGTTGAGGCTGCAGGAAGTTCACATATTTTTCATTAGCGGGCACAAACTTCTAAGCGAACTCCTTGCTACTTTAAAAACCCTTGGTAATTCATGTAAAACTTGTGAGAATTTAAATCTCCACCACCTGTCAGTGCTTCTCTCTGATCATCCTCCCTTCCTTTGAGATGGCCCTCAGGGTCCTTCTTAATCCTCCAGTGAAACTGTCTATCGCTGCTTCCCTCTTTCCCTCCTTCCTTCCCTCTCTGTCTTTCTATTTTGTTCTGTCCTTCCGTTGTCCCCCCCAGTTGTTTCTCTCTCTCTTTCGATCAGCGTGCCTCTCATGTTGCTGGATCCTCAAGCAAAATTATTTAACCTTTGAATGCTTTTATATAATTCTCTTTATCTTTCTTTTCTTACTGTCTTTCTAATAGTTTCTCAGCCTCTTCAACTCTTCCTCCTCTTGCTCTCTCTCTTCTAAAGCTCTGGTCAAATTATTTGTCCTTTCTGTACCTCCCGCTCTGTCTTTCTCTTCCTTTCAGTACTTTATCTCCCTCCTATTTCTATTCTTTCTTTGGTCAATTTGCTTCTCTCTCATACTGTCTCTCACTCTTTTCAACTTTTCCTCTGCTCGCTGCATTTCCCTTAGGGTCTCTTTTTATCCTCCAGCTAAAATATGCATTCTTCCTTCCAATTCATTTTATCTCTGGCTGGCATCCCTCTCTTTTCCCCTAGTTTCTCTCTTTTCTTCAAAACATTTATATCCCTTTTACTTTTCCAACATTTTTAGTCATGCTTCTCTTTACATAAATTGTGTGTGTGTGTGTGTGTGTGTGTGTGTGTGTGTGTGTGTGTGTGCAGCTGGCCTCTCACACCAGCAAGCCCCTGTTCCGTTGACAAGAAATCCATTATCTTCATGATGTTCCTGGACTTGGAGGAAATTGAGTTACGCAGCCCTATCGACTTTCTAGGACTTGGAGTGCTTTTACCCCAAACTAACTTAAGTCTCTTTTTGTCTCTTTCTCTGTCTCTCGCTCTCTTTTATTTGGTAAGAATATCTAATTAAGTCAGAGAAGGTCACGGAAAATAAGTCTCATTGAGATTAAAAATCCTCTTTTGGCACTTGACCAAGAGAGCCACATGCTGTAAGTGATTAACAGCAGAACAAAAATCAGTCAAAATAAAATCAAATCAAAGTGTGAAGTCAGGAGATATACCCTACTGTGCATTTGAGACTTGCGGAGAATGCTAATTCAATAAGCCTGCAAACATGCAAAACATTCAGAATCTATTGCCCAGGTGCTTCTCTTTTTAAATACTTCTTTTTTTAAACTTTTTTCCAAGTACTTTACTATGTATTTAAAACATTTTTATTGTAAAAGTGTGCGAACAGTGCAACAAGGTTGACTGGTAAAGCAACACTGTTTGTTATTAAATTTCTAATCAAGCATTAGAAGAGGTCAAATATGAAGGACTTCATACCCGCAGGCTGAAAATGAGGCTCTATCTTTTTTAGTGAGACCAACAGATTCTTCAGGCAAAAATTGCAATTAAGGGGCCGGGCTTCAGGATAATATAAAAAAGAAGACCAAAACCCAGTTAACTTTAGACAGAAATGAAACATATGAGCTTCTTGTGAGTGATACTGCCTCTTTCTTGTGGCCTTTGAGGTTTTAAAATGTAATTCGACAGAACAAATAAAATTCCAGTAACATCCACTGTATTGACAATTAACATTGTATTGACAAATCTGTGTCAATAGCCACTCACTTTTAATCCCACACAATAATCCTGTAAAGTACGTAAAAGATTTAATTTTTTTAATCATTTCAAATAATTTCAAATCCACAAGCTTCTGCTCCATGAAATGAATGTAACTCCATTGTTGCCTGTGGTGTGCTGCCGGGCTGGGTACACATATATACATTTCCTGGCTGAAATCCCACCATTACATGTCTTTTTTCATCATTGTTTAAAAGATGTATTCAGTCTGATTACAATCCAAAGAACCATGCATTTATAATCATAAGCTAGCCACTGAGGCCGGCAAGGGTTACGCAGCAGTTTCACATCCAGACAGTGTAGGTCGGACAAAAACCAAAGTCTGCATCATAACCAATTTCACACTTGCCCTTTGAATAACTTCCACATTCACACATGCTCATCTGTTGGACTGGGGGGGTAAATGTGTTCAGTTTAACCCTGGCACATCTAATCAGAACTATCTGCTTGAAGCTAAGAATAAAAATATGTTTTTTGTGATTTGGTTGATCTGACATTTTAAGGGACAGACATAAGCAAATGTATGACTTAGAGACTCACTAAGACTTGGGGAGCAAACGTCACTGAGTTTTCTCCTCTATATCGCTCAACCGGAGAGCTTCATGATCGTTAACAACCAAAAGGTTAATGTTGTAAAATGATTAAAATCTGCCAATGTTTTTGTCACATAGTCAGGGCTAATTTACTGACAAATTAGTCTGTAAAACAGTAATTACATTTGCAATCAAACCTCACAGGGTGCATCCAGCGACCGGTGCTGTCAACTCACAGGAACAGGATTTGCATAATGCAGATCCTGACAAGTCATTCACAATGGATGACTTGTGAATGAACCATGATGACATGAACAGTGATGACTTAAATTATGGACTATTGTTGATTAGTGATTAATTTCTCCTGCCACAACAAGTTGCACCCGGCCCCCTGCTGATGTCGTCTAATTGGTGATGTGCTGAGTCTGTTCTCACATCTGTTAACAAAGAAGGATTTGACAACTTGCAGACCTGAAACTAACAAATTGTTTGCTACAAGTTCCTGTCCGTGTTTCTTGCTTGCTCTGTGAGTCATGAGTGTTCAGACAGAATTTGGTTTTGAATGGAGGTAAAAAAAAAAAAAAGGGTAGACATCCAGGAATGCAGTTTAAAATGATGGAAATGCTGGTGCTTTATTCAGTCTGTTTTATCCCTGGATTTTTATCTCTCTATGATGAATGGCTCATTGAAAATAGAATATCCTCACACAGATGATTTTTCCAGCTGTCAAACTGATGATGGTTTTTATCATTGGATGGTTTCTATCATTATATCTGTTTCTCTGTGGTAATGGACAAAAAATGTTTTAAAGTAAGAAAAATGCACATGGACTCCTTCATTTAGACTGTTTCTTATTCTCAGATTGATCCTTTTTTTACCGTCACCAGTTTGACATGTTAAGATGTCTAGCAGCATCAAAATTCCTTTTTTTGCATTTCACATATAAATATGCACTTTCTGCATGGTAGAAGACATCTTGGGACAATATTGTGAATGAGCCTTTTGCTGTATGTAGTCATTTTTAGTTATCTAAAACAGCATGTTGCCTCACTGGGCAATTTACTCAAATGCAGACGTGAGATATACTGTAGTTTAGGAGACATTTCAGTTGGAAAAAGACATTTTTTCATTTAATTAAATCTTGTCCTTCTTTACCATCCGTGAGCAAGCCCTCTGACAAAACTTAGCTAAGCCATCGCATGTTGGTGAGAAGCTCTGTTTACAGATTTTTTTTTTACTATAGCTGCAGGGTGTCTCTACTCATATTAACCCCTATACCATCTCATCAATAGCCCAATCATCACTGCCAAACAGATCTGTCAATATTAGCTGTCCATAGCACTTCAGTCATGATGGCTTTGAGACAGGGTTATAGAGGTCAGGAGAAAAATAGTGCCCCATTTATACATAAACTGAACATCCTGCCATACCCATTATAGTAATTGTGTTTTTTAATGGAGTCGCTTTGCTAGCCTGTCATGTTTTATCACTGCACTCAAAAATATGGCACGTCTGAGGTTAGGTCGAGGTGAAAGGCTATGAGAGAAAAGGCAGGCCTGTAAGTCGATGCTGAGGTGCTCGAGAAAGCTTGTTCAAGTTATCAATGCTCCACACAAGTCTTCACAACTTGAAAGACGTGTTTACATGTTACCACTTGATGGATTGATTAATGGTTTCTTTCACATTCTTGACACATACTGTAAATCCCAAAGGCTGTAATTATAAATGTAGAAGCAACACAGGCATGTTGCTTTTTGGGTTTGTGTCTTGAAATTGCAAGATTGAAAAAAACATGGAAAGACAATTATTATTATTTTGCGTGAAGTATCTTCACACACAATTTGCAAAAGCTCAGGTTAATTAGTGGTTAGACCTCAAGGGCTCTCATTTAGCTTTTTTTCTCCCTTTGGGAAACATTTGAATCCTCTGTCTTACTCGTCTGCTTCTCCTCACTTTCAAACAGTACCTTACTTTGGCAACTCTGATGAAAGAGTGATAAATGTGCTAATTTATGTCCTCTCCTCTGCTCTCTTTGGATATTATGAAGGAACACATTTTATGATGAAACCACTTTGAAACTGAAGTAATGTTCTAGCAGGAGCATTCACAATGAGAGTTTGTGAAAACAGATGAGGCAGCTATTTTTTCCCCTCAAAGTTTAGTTTAGCTGTTCAGTGCTGTATCCTCAGTCATAGGACAAAGTAACTTTCCTGAGATGTGGATGGATTTTATGGATGGAGGTATGCATGGATGGATAGATACATAGAGAGATAAAGACAGAGAGAGGGAGGGAGGGAGAGAGAGAGAATCAAACTCTTCGTTACAAAAGATATGTGACAGTAAGCAGCTTCTGACCTCAACAGTGTGAAAGGAAATCCACCTTTTCAGGTTCACAGAGCTAATGAATATAAATGAAAGGCATCGACAAAAATGAATCGGCTGTAGATTAAAGATCAGACCCATCTGTAATTGTGATTATGCATGCATTCGCCCCATCGAACAGATGAAAGATATCAATCGATGGCATCAGGCATCAGCACTTTCTGCGTTTTAAAGGCCAATAACCTGTCCTCTTTTCCTCTCTCTCCTTGCAGGCTTAGGAGTTCTTCTTGGTGTGTGTGTGTGTGTGTGTGTGTGTGTGTGTGTGTGTGTGTGTGTGCGTGTATATGAACATCCTTGTGGAACAATTCCGGTACATTTTAATGCATTTAAAGTCTCAGTAAAAGAAAAAATGACTTTTTCCATTTATTAGCATTTTCTATCAATATATTTGTTGCAATCAGATCATTTTTACATTTTCTAGAAAATGGAAAATCTTTTATGGTGACATCATGTCTACCAGGAGGCATACATAAATGTTTTAATACCATTACAGATTTTTTAATAATTCCATCTCTCTGTTCTGACATTTAAAAAGTAAAAACTTCACTATCTTTGATATCTTGCTGTTTTCAAATCAAGTTAAGGAAACTAAATACTCATAAATCATACAACTTGTAAATTATGGCTTTAATTCTTCTAGGTGCATTCTAGCATTTAGCAGTAATAATACATTGCCATATTAATTTTAAGTCCTTATTGTAATAGCCTCTGTTCCTTCAGATTGTTGTATGGCAAAACTGCAAACATAGCTAAATGTTCAATTGCCAAGAATTTGAATAATGTCAGAAAGAAAAAAAGAAAAACAAGTAAAGCTATATCAAAGATATCAAGAACTATCTAACAAAGATGTATTGGTGTTTAAACATGGTACACATACAGTATATCTCTTGTTGAGCATGAGTTGTGACTCTATGACTCATGTAAAATCTGTACATTATGTAAATCTGTGTGTGTGTGTGTGTCTGCCAGCAGGACTTTAGAAGGTGCTGATCAGCAGGACCAGTGATGGGTTAAATACCCCATGGCTTGAAACTTTGATCTAACTGCTGACAGGGTTAGAGATGGGTGGGTGGGATGGAGGGTGACAACATGGGAGATGAAGGGAGAAGGGGTAGATAGATATGGAGACTGATGAGAGGGAAAGCGGTGAGAGGAGACACAGAGCTTGAGGGAGGGGGAAGTGTTGCAATGCAGATAAAGAGATGAGAGGGAGAGACAGTGATAATAAACACATAGGACAGACATTAAAGCAGTAACAAACTTTTGTAATAGTGTGTTTAATCTGTTTAAGTTGCACTAGGCAAGGTTTTCATGTAAAATTGTAGAAATGTCTGTAGCCTAGCCATGCTATCGGCCCCGCAAGGCTGTAACCTTTATTACACACCAGACAACAAAAGTGATGGATGAAAACTAGACACAACTTTTGCTATTCTTAGATCCATACCACTCCCAAGGCAGAAAATGCTAAATTTGTCCTGAGGGTGGCACCTGACAAAAGGCCATATTACTTAATCAAAAGGGCTGTCAAGCTCAGCTCTACATTTTCAATTTGGCAACTTTCATGTGTTCAAGATAAGATTTAGCCTGTTGGGATGCTGTGTAAGCATTAATGGAAGTGGAAATTTTGACATGTCAGATAAAAAAAACCAGGGGATCACCAATGTTTGCCATCAATTCAGCACCAACATAATTGTCATTTAGAGCCAATCCACTGTCATACACAAGTCTTGGAGCAGCAGTAGAGAAGAGTATCCCACACCTGTGACTGAGAAACTATATTAAACGTATTTCCCCAAATTAAATTCTGCCGGCAGTTTCGGTCACTGACAGGAAATCATCTCTGTTCAGAGGAAGTGATCAATCAAAAGCCGACAGTGAAATAAAAACTGTGTCCTATAAATGGTGCATGCATGAGCACCCTGTCTAGAGAAAGCTGCCTTCACCAACGTTAGGTACTCGACCTCTGTCACTTTGATATCCTTTGGTGGGGTTGGTAAACATGAGTGTATATTACATAATTTCAGAACAGAAATCACCCTCTTGCTGCTATTTTTATTCTCCAACAGCCAAGGTTGCACGTGCTGTCATGTGAACCAAATCATTTCAGTTTTGTTCATTTTCATTTTAGCTAAAGGTCATTATTTCTTTTGACAAACCTCTCCAGTGTCTTGGGCTTATTAACCCCTTTTACATTTCCATAGCATGACATCATAAATTAACTGTTATCATGCAGGGAAATGGTTGCTTTTCTTAGTTTCTGACAAGTTTTGGAAACACATTTTTAATTTACAAGGTTTTCATTTGACAGCTCAGTTAACTTTATATAATCCCAATTACTTATACTGTGTTTTCATGTTTATACCCCCCGCGTGCTTTATTGTATGACTTTTGCTTCTGGAAAAGTTTCCACAGAGGATCATTAAAGATTCATCTTATCTTCATAGAGAAAAAGTCAGTCAGACGGAGAACAATACAGACAAAGACACAGAGGAAAATAGGACAAGACAGAAAAGGGAAAGAAATGTACAAACTGAGAAGCAGGCAAGCAGACAGACACATAAAACATCCCAACAGACCAAGGCAAAAAACAGATGTTTGCTCCCTGTTTTCTCCGTCCTATCTGGCTCTTTGCTCTCCAACCCCAGTCTTCTAAGCCACAGCAGGAGGTGACACTCTCAGCCGTGCTCCTTGGCTTCTATATAAAACCTCCCCAGTCTATTTACCTTCTGCAGGGATTACACTCAACACTCATATTTCACATGCAGCTCGTTTGGGCAAATCCCTCCTGTGTCTCTTTGGCTCAATGACTCAATGTGTTTGTGTGTGTGTGTGTGTGTGTGTGTGTGTGTGTGTGTGTGTGGATGGGAGTGAAGGAGAGTGTGTCATCAGAGAACAATTGTGTTTGTCTGTCTGTGTATATCTGTCATGGGGGTTTAATTTCTACCTCTGAGGCTACCAGAGTGTCTTATTTGGCACAGAGTACACAGTATTTTATTCCTCTACGTGACTACACGCTCTGTGATTGTCTTGGCAGCCGCATCAAAAAGAACAGGCAAGGTAGGCGGTGTTTGTTGTGGAGATGGGGGTCCAGGGTGCATCACAGGAAGACATCAGCATGAGATTATTTTTCTTTTATAAATCACTTGATTTGCCATTACTTATTCAGTTGGGTAAGTCAGTAGGAGTGAAATTTGACAAAACTTTTTGATTTGTCTGGATAGTCGGTCTGCATTTCACATCAGAAAGGGAGATCAGATTCCTCTTTGGTATAAATATTTATTAAGCAGAGCTGGTGAATAAACTGAGTAAACAACAATGTAGCCATCACAGAAGTCTGACTTTCTACAGTGCATGCTTTCAGCAGAGCAGCGTGACAATGCAATGTACACCCTTGTGTAATGTACATTGCTACTTAACATCTTTGCTTAGATTCCCTTATCTACTTTTGCATGACAGATACATTGACCTGTTTGTAATTTTCCCATTTTAAACAATGTTTTTGTTGAGTAAACAGGTCTGCCTAGCTGGGAAGTGAACCCTTTTGTGGAAGCCAAAATGCTTGGCTTTGAAATACTGCTGTAAAAGAGTCTTTGCCTCAGGCAGCTTACAACCTTCACGTCAAGCACTTTGATTGAAAATGCTTGATGCACCTCATTTATATCACACTTGCTATGGTGTGGAAAGTTTTGCAATAGCAAACTGTGTTTATGCTTAAAAGTCACCCTTGCTATCTGACTTGCCCTATCGCCAACCCTGGCACTTCTGAGATTGAAGACCAGCTGTAGTTTGCTGAATGCCAGGCTTTGTCACTGGCAAAATGGCAGCATTGTTTAGAGTGGAGTTACGCTGTTTTCACAGTGAGGTGGAGTGTGGTACATCCCTCTCCCTGCCGTATATCCTCCACTTCTACTTGTCTCCCTAGTGGAAGATGATGATTTAATGAAGCTTGGTTTGAAGCTGAAGACAACACCTCTCTGTACCAAGGCAGTGTTGTATGCTTACCAAGTCTTGGCCCCTGCTTTTCTTAGTTAAGCAGGACTTTGCCTTTGAGATCACCAGTATTCAGCTTAGTTCTCCTGGCCTTCCTTGTTGTATTGACCATCTGGGGTACCTAATGTGTGGCTATGGCAGCAAAGCCAATTTTCAATTGGCAATTGGTTCTCTTTTCCAAAGAGCCTTTCAACCTCTACTGGCAGATTTCTTTGACATCACTTGCAGCAGAGTGTTTTTGCTTGCTTTGACTTTGACTATAACAGTGAGTGATATGCATCCCCTGCCAGTTCATCCCAATGGTGTAATGATAAGAGGGTATCTGTGACAAGCGCCACACTCAAAATCCATCCTTCATGCCCGAGAACATCAGAAGGTCATGGTCTTGGGTGATTGAACATGAAGCATTCTACCCCTCATCCCAGTGGGGAGTTTGTATTGTTTTTGCCCCATGTGTTGGTTGGCTTCTGATATAGAATACAAGGCCTTGGTGAGGTACAGAAAGCAGGTCTGGGGACTGTGTTGTCAGTTCACCCGCATTTAAGCCGGGACTTGCCCATTGCCTTTGTGATTGCATATCGCTGCATCAGCCAAGGCCCTACCACTGCTTATCACATGTATTTTACAATAAATACACATGACTTCATCAGTTTTTTTTTATTGGAACATGTGGGGAGGAGATTTCGCAACTGTGTGATTGTCAGCGCTCTTCCTGTTTATCAGAATTTACTGGCTCAATGTTTCAGGGTTTGATGTTCTAAGGGTAAGGTTAGGGGTCAAAACGCAAATTCTGTATCAAATAGATCAAAAGTGTAAAATAGTGCTGTAACTCCAGTTCTGTGGTCACAGTTATTGAGTAATGAGTTACCCTGCTATTCCACAAGTTGCTGAAGACTTTGCGGATGAGGAACTGTGTTGTCTCTGCCATTTTATAATAAGGAGGTCTCATTATTTTCAATATATTTGAGATATTTGATATATTGGCAAAACTTGTCAACCAAGTATGGTCACTTGTTATACAGATGGGGCTGAGTTTCTAATTATTTGTTTTAAGCATTTACAATAGAAAATAATCTTGAAATACATAATCGTTTTGTTTACAATGCAGAGCTTCTATAATTCTCTTGAAAATATAATAATGCCATACTCAATTTCACAGTTAATTGCTGCAATCAGGAGAATTATGGGTACTAAAACTGGGGTCATGGTCTAGTAAAAGTTGATAAACCCTGCTATAGAGCCTTGTGAGAGGGCTCCTTCTGAGAATACAGATGCGTAGCTATCGACTTTAGCTTTGCTCTGTTCAGCCTGATTGATTTCACAATTCCACATATTTCTCTGTTTTCACTGCAGCCCTGATCTCTCTTTGCCCTGTCTCACTCTGGTGGCCATTGTATTAACATTCAAAGTTTTGTTTGACATTGTATGTGTGACTACCTTGGGGCAGTTTTCGCTGTGGCATGTTCAGTGCAATCTCAGCAAGTTGATCCAAATCTGACAGAGAGGCTGCTTCACACAAACATGCACAAATGTTTTTTTGTACCCAGTGAGGAGATCTTGTTGCGTGTTCAGATCTGCTCATGAAACCTACAACCTACCACTGAACTCTGCCTCTGTGAAAAGAGCTGACAAAAGAGCATGAATGACGGCAACAAAAAAGACTGTGATGTTGTGTTTGTTGTTGGCAGCAGAGTTTTCTTCAATAAAGCCCCGCACCTACCTCCCACTCCCTCGCCTGAAGTTTTTGTAACAGAACCCTTGAATCCCGAAATGATTTTGTATTTTGGAGTGGCAATATATATTTTCTATTTCAAATGTTTTTGTTAGGTCAGGCACACTGCAACCCTCTACAACTTGTACTACAATAGTGGTGAAAAATGGAAAGTGAGAGATATCAGAATGGCGGTAAGAGATGACGTTGCAAGGCAATCTCCTTTCCTCTTCCCTTAGTGGAGCTGACACATCGCCAGTAGTGCGCGTGCTTCTTTATATATTATATGTGTGGATGTGTATGTCTTTGTGTGTATGTCTATTTGTGGAAGTGGAAGGTGGCCAAGGATAAAACATTTCACTGTGGCCAAATGCACACTATCCTCTCACATTATTGTCTCTTAGTCAGGTGTGACAGCGATAGAAACAGATAGAGAATGAGACAAAGCGAGAAGGCCTGAGTGCACAAAAAGCCTGAGTGCACAAAAAGACATGTCCAACCTCATTATCTAATTTGATATCCAATTTGTTGAGTTACCCACACCCCTCTCCTCCCCCTCTTTCTCCTTCGCCCCCCTTGATCCTTTTGTCCATGCATCTCTCTGCTCTCTCCTTTTCCTTTCTTGAACACCATGCTCTTGCCAACTTTTTGCAAGTGTATAGCGGAGGCAATTTTAGCTTAAAGTACACTGCTTACCTTGCAGCCTGCATAAGCAGCTGTGTGTGTGTGTGTGTGTGTGTGTGTGTGTGTGCGTGCATCTCTGGCTTGCTGTCTTCTTAGCTTTGCCTGGCAGTGACTTTGACAGTGTATATGTGTTGCAAACAGGATTACAAACACACTGTGAGAGGGAGAGAACTTGATTCACAGCTCCAGGATAATGTCTGCTACACTCTTTAAAAGTGTGCATCACTATTAAAATAAATGTGTCAATAGGTGTTCAAACTTCTTCCCTTTTTAACTGTCATTGCAAGACATCTAATTAGAAACACAACAATGTTTTGGGTTAACTGACTAATTTAGTCCATCCAGTGTTAAGGCCTGGTCACACCAGAAAGTGGCACAGCACTATTAATCCGTACGTCTTCGCAAAAATATTTGATTCTAGAAACTTGATGACGTAGGGACAACTTGCAGGGCTTGTTGTACCTGGGAAGCTAACTGTCTGTTAGCAAAGTCTGTTAGCTTAGGTAGGTTGCTAATGGGACAATAAGTTCACACAGTTTATTTAAGAGACATATTTGTATCATTGTTGTCTAATAACTGTCTGCAAACCATGCCTCTTTTGGAGTAGTTTATATTCCGACAGAGGAGGGTTAAGTTAATTGTGCAACACAGCTAATAAGCTATGATAGCTTCCTACATTTTTTACTATGAAGCTCTCCGTCTTTGTAAACGTCAGCACTGATGAGATGGGTTGCTATTGGTCAACAGCGTGAATTTGTGTTCATCAATGTTGATCTTGATGTAAAAAAATTTGTTTGGATTTACTTTCCCCCAGAGAGCTGACCCATTGATCACAGCGATTCCATTGGAATGAATTCATTTTGCTGCAAAATGTCGCAGTTTTAAATGTGGGTGTGACCAGTGACCAATGAGCGTAGGCTATAGGCAACTGAAGCAAGTATGAATGCTTTATTTAAGCATCACATTTAAGATGCACTATAATATCCGGCCAAGATTCCCATTCTCTGAGGTTTTATAATCCTTATTCAGCCAGGGAAGTACTATAACAGAGCTCTGGTTTATTTAGTGAATTGAACTGGGTTATACCTGTTGGGAATGGGAGGGTTACATACACAAATATTGCACATTCATTCATTGCAGGCCTTTACTAGCGGTCACAGAGTAACTGCACTGGATCAGCTGAGAGTGAAGTCGGCTGCTAAAGGGCACCTTGGGGATCTGTCTTGACATTTAAAAGTCTTGTCACTGGCTGCCTTTTTTATTTTTGGTGAAATCCTACCCCTTTTAAGACTCCAATGCTCCTTGCTTTCAGAAGGATATGAGTTTTTTTCACCAGATTTAGCCTTAGTTACTCTTCCCGTCAGAGTTTTACAAGGGTAAAGTGAAAATCCTGCATCAAAGTGTTTCTCAGCAGCTTTGTTGGCAAACCTTGAGTTTTGAAATTTGGCTGAATCAGCAATACTTCATACTTAATTTGTTTAAGAGAGTTGTACTTATGCTTCCAGCTTAGGCTCAGTTCCCCTTAGTTTGGTTTGGCTGTGTAATGCCCAGATTTCTTCCTTCGTGTCCTGCCTGCCTGGACAGCTCAGAAGTCGGAGGAAGACGAGGAGTACCATAAGGCCAAATGTTCACTTGATGACCTGGCACAAAACTAGAAACAGCGATTTGGGATAGTGATTAGTAACTGGACCCAGTGTAACACTTATACCTTGTTATGAGTTCATAATTCATATCTCTGTTCAGATCTCTTGTCATTACTGAGAAAATTTGTAAGCATTTTCTATGTAATCCATCACTGCCACAGCAGGATTTGATCTTCTGCAGCCTGGGGAATAACTGTGTGTGTGAGAGATATGAACTGGGGGATGATAATGTGCAGGGGAATACAGATGGAAAACATTACTAGCAACAGTGCAGTGGCTACTTTTTGTAGTCATTAATGTTGCCCTCATCTCTCACTGCCGCGGGTGACTAGCCTGGTTGTCATATCACCTATATGCTAATGCAGAGTATGACTGTGGAGCTAAACAGCATTCACTATGCACAGGGGGTAAAATCAAATCCATAAAGTAAAGTTCATGACCATACATTAGAAGGGCACTGGGATTTATGGTCTTGCGCAAATATGTTTGTGGGTCAGACCTTTTAATATGAGGCTAAAGGGCACTTTG
Organism: Maccullochella peelii; assembly: GCA_002120245.1. NCBI lineage: Eukaryota > Metazoa > Chordata > Actinopteri > Centrarchiformes > Percichthyidae > Maccullochella > Maccullochella peelii. The sequence continues at coordinate 67,760 of LKNJ01001935.1, forward strand.
TAAGAATATACTGCCGACTTTATACTTACCATTGCATTAGCATATACAGTAAGTACACATGTATAAGAATACACATGCATACTGCGTACACACCACACTAAAGCTTAACCTTTAAACTGAGCAGATTCTGTTTCATGCCACTTGATCTGAGGTTAGAAGAGCGAGTTTTGAGATAAAAACATGCATTTGAATGCTGATTTTGAGATCATAACCCTGTTCTTACCATATTCTGGGTGTACATTTAATTCTGGTTGGCTAAGGAGGTGTGCATTAATTAGTTCAGAATCATATTGCTTTGATGATGACCCAGTGACTTGTCATAAATTGTGAGTTGAAATTGACAGACCTCCTGCGTAGCTGAAAAAGCATCTATATGCAGTTGAAATGAAATGTCTAGAATTTCTAGAGGCTGGAGAACAGAGTTGCAAAAGTCAGTTAAGATCACTCTTTTGTTTCATAAAATCTGGATTGAAAAGTAAACTTTAAAGCTGAAACTGGAAAATAAATAATTTTCTGGCTGCTCCCTTATCTAGAGTGCCATGGCAATGATGTTACATGTCACCATAGCTTCTTCTCATTACATCAGGCTCTCACATAGGCCTAGTCAAAAATAAATTAGCTCAGCCTGTGTGCTATTTTCAGAAGAGACAGAGAAAAGCAAAAGTAGGATGGTCAGTGCTAACTCCAGACTTACTGTTAAGGTAAATCAAAATTAAGTGAGTCATGTAGACACCCTTCTCCACGGCAGTCATCACTAATTAAATAATTTACACTGTTCATGCTTTGCCTCAAGATTAACAAATTAAAAACCTTTTTCCTGTTTCTGTGATTCAATTAAACTCGGCCTACTTTCTAGAGAGCTACTTTCTTTTTTTTTTTTAACCAGCAACCATGGATGAAATTACTCAAGAGACGGCTTTCAACTAGTTTCAGTGTGGAAGTTTAGGCCACTTTATGAGAAATTTAAACTTTTCAAAAGCTGTGAGTGGCCTCAAGGCCAAGCGTATCAGTTATCAAGTGTCTCGCTGTCTCTCTCTGAAGTACAGTCGAGCAACAAGAGAACCACAATGTTGGCCATCGAGCAAATTTAACTTTTTTAATGCACTTTTGTTTTCATTTCTCTTACGTTCTTAAGAGACAATTTCGGTATAAGAGTTTGGTATTGAATGTGATCAGACTGACACATAATAAGTCTCAGCTCCTCTTTTCTGTGATTTGTTGACACACTGAATGCCTGTGTCTTAATTTCCCCTAATGCATGTTCCATTTAGGCTTTTGTTGAATAATGAACAGCTCCGTTACAGAGACTCTGGTTCGCTTTGTTTGAAGCAACAGAGCTTCCCTGCTGCTCACACTTAGTGAGAATAATTTATAACATGACAAAACCATGATAGACATCATTGGTATATTAGCTATTAACTTTCATCAACGGGACATATTTACTGCACTGCACAAACAGCCCTACTAGAAAGAAGCCAAATATTCTTAAATATAATCAAATTGTCTTTTATCAAGCAATAAAATCTGTCAATGGGGTGAGCCAATTTTGCTTGGCTAGAATTCTTAAAACTAGCATAACAGTCTAGCCACTGAAAGACCGTAATGGGCCTTCAAACTAGACAAAATGCCAACATTTAAGCAAGTTGTGCTTACAAGCAAGGAAAACTCAGTTATTTAAGACACTTACTTGTACATGAGTATTTTGGTCTCTAGATCAAGCCGACTTTAAGAATTTATATCTTAATTTAAGATTAATAATTAGCACAAAAAAAAATCATTCACCAGTGGCTTCAAACCAAGAATCATCTCACTATGGAGCAACAGTGATAACCACTAAACCACCATGCCACCTAAAATGGATAATCCTGACTATGATAAATGAACTCGTACTACTACTAGAAATGATTGGCTCGCTAGACAGAAATTAATCTGACATTTCTTTTCACTTCTTTATTGTTGACTCAGTATATCCAGAGGCTGCACTGAACAAAGGATTCAAAAACAATATAAAGACCATTGGTGGTCAAGGTGAAAATGAAAGTGTAAGACCTATGGCAAGATAACAAATGTAACAGTGCTTTAAACCTTCTTGTAATAAACAGGGTTCGTACAGCTTTACTGTAAAAGTCGAGCACTTTCCAGAACAGAATAACAAAATTAACAGAATAGAAATATATTTTAGCGGTCTTGACATGTTTGATAATAAACATGACCTTAATATGGGGACAGTATACAGTAGAAAATTTACAATAAATATGCAACTGCATGGAATGATGGTGTCAAATATACTTGAAAATATAACATTCAATGTAGGATGGCAACTAACGATTGACTATGACTATTGATCAATCTAGTGATTAAACAGGTCAGAAAATAGTAAAGAATTAGTTATTTTTCTATATATTTTTCTAATGCTGCTGCTCATCTGATGTTTCAACTGGGAGAGCTTCACACCCATCCAAGCCTTGGAAGGACTCCAACTTCCTGTCACCTGTCTGTTTCATTGTATATGTGGAAAGGACTATTACTTCTGGAACCTGGTCTACTGAATTAACTCCGTCCATTTTGCTCTATTGTTCTCCCTCCATCATTACCATCACTCCTCTTCTGTGGCCTCTTCTCCACAGAGATCTGCTATTACTCTGCTTCTTTTCTTCTACATCTCCCAGAGCATGACTACTGTAAAGGTAATTAATTATCATTTCATCTCATCTGAAGTACTATCTCTCTCTCTTCCCCTCTGTCTGTTTCTTGCTATCTCTCTTTCTCTGTGGTCTAGCTTCAGTGAGGAGTCATAAGCCCGCCAGTCGTCTTCTTGCCTCTACATATTCTTCTGAACTTAAGGTCTGTAGCATTTTGGAAGCATTTTGTTTTGATGGGCCCTACTTACACTCAAGTGGATGCTTCATGTCGAGAATTTGTCGTTTGTACAACCAGTTTAATTTTGACCAAATATTTGGAAAATTATAAATTTTTCGACTGAGCGTGTGTTATTTTGACCAACCCCTTTTTGTTTTAAATATATAATGGGGATGAAAATTAAACTCATTAAAACCTGCTACTGTATATCAGTGATCACTCAACTGATGGTTACTTTTGCCCTGTATATGGGATGAAAACCATCCATTCCTCCTTTATGTAACCCCATTTTTTGGTCAATCCTTCACTATTTGTGAATAAATGAGCATTTCATAGTGGATGAATCTCCAAAGTGACTCGAGAATCCAGGCAGACTTTGCCAGTGGCACTTTTCACAGTCCCCGACTCCATCAAGTTGATAGCCTTAAAGCTATTTTAGCTTTTTTTTATTTGATTTATTCCAAACAAGTAATGCATCAAAGATGCCCTTCCAATAGATTGTCATTGGGTTGAAAGGAAAAGCATGAATATGAAAACAAGGACACACTCCAGAGGAGCTCCAAAATAAATGGGGGAAATCACTTTTAGTTCAAAGGGTGAAAATAAAAGAAAAAGGACTTTTTGTGACTTTTGTATGTCATTTAAAGCAACTGTCTCTGTTGGCTGTAACAGTAGCTCCTGGACACGATGGGCCTCAGGTTCAACAGAGCATAGTATATTTATTAAGGCTCTTAACTGTACTTCAGGATCATTGACCAAGATCATAAAACTCATAATGTTGTTGTGGTAGGTTTGGGGGGAATTATGGGACTGCAATCCTGTGAAGGGTATATAGCAGTTCTGAATGAGGATCACTGATTTATAAGTTGCTCAGTGGCTTCAGTGACATAGCTGATTACTGTCGTGGAAAACTGCCTATACTCTTAAAGATGAACAAAACACGGGAAACACTTGCAGGCCGTTGACAAAGATATATTGTACAATAGGAGGCAGAGAATTAGAAGTCATCAGCTATCTCAGAGGAAGTACAAGAATACAGCTTTTATAGTATTCTGGAAACAGAAACTCTTTCCATTGGTCGGTGTTACATAGTTCTGTAAGTTTAGACCTATAGGAATTTTCAAAAACATAACAGGACCCTTGACGTATATCTTGGAGAGCAAAGAAACATCTCCATATAAGGACCTATGCTCCATCATATAGCTGACATTTTGACCTCTTATACAAGAGTTACGTTGCTCAGCATACACACATATGAAAGGGGAGGTTTTCCTTGCCACTGTTGCTTGTGCTTGCTCTTGGTGGGAATTGTTGGGTCTCTGTACACATATGGAGTCGGTCTAGACCTGCTCTTTATGACAAAGTGCCCTGAGATAACGTTGTTATGATATGGCGCTATATAAATAAAATTGAATTGAATATGAAAGTCATGTTGAGACTGAAGACAAGAATTCAACTAAACTAACTACTTAAATGTACTTACGAATTGTGTTAATTGATCATGATAATCTTATTTAGTTGCAGCCCTATAATGATCCTCGTACAAACAAACAATTTTTGTCTGCTGAGCCACTCTCACTGTAAAGGTGCAGTTCTTCAGGGGAACTGCGGTATAATGCTGTGATAAAACTGGGCAGCTCCCAGGTGTGAGTGTGTGAATTAGTGTAACCATTTCTTCACATGCAGCTACTCCCCAATTTCCTTCTGCAAATAGGAATGTGACCTTAGCAGCCTTTCCTTTTTAAAAGGGTAAAAAAAAAAACCCTCCCTGTACTTGGATCCTTGAGGAAAAATGGGCAGAATTCAAGAGACACATACATGAATAAGGAAATACTGCATTTGTATATTTAATGATGTCAGTAGTTTACACACATTTGCACATGCACATTTTCTGCCTGCACTGACTGCTGAACATACGCTACATAGTTGAGATTTAATTTTGAAGAAACAAGTTGTAAGCCATACAGTAAGAAGAGTTACCCTCATATCCTTTTTTGAGGATGGGAGTTTCTTCCCACTATAGAGAACAAAGCCTTTTCTATACTCTATTTACTATATCTTGCACCTTTGTTTCTTTTGTTTCTAGCTTTCAAAGGGGAGTTGGGCCACACCACAATTATTTTGTACCATATTCAGCATTTGTACCATTGGGTTTGTGTAGAACATTTATGCTGAAGTTCAGGTTTGTTCTACATTGAGTCTACAGTCTCACATAAAGTAGTGAGTTGGCATAGGAGCTTGTTATAAATAAATATAAAAATAAAGGGTGTAAGTCTACTGTATGTTCATATATGTTTGTACTTTTTTTTATGCTTCTGGCTATAAGGAGGATCTTCCCTTGTGGGTGGAAATGTGTAACTGAAGTGAACTGAGTTTAATCATATTGTTCCTGATTATGTGATTATGTAGCAATACACACTTTGAATTCTACTCATAACCCAATAATTGGTCTTTGGAGATGCTGTAATTATCATTTTTTACACTGTTCTTCTAATCTTTGGCTGTAATTACTCATCTTATTTTTATATTGTCTATTTGTTCTGTTTCCATATCCCATTGTCTTCTGCTTCAGCAACCCAAAGCTTCCACTGTGAGTGCTTAATCACATCTTAAGTTCATGAACTTTGCCATCCCCCTCTTTCCTGTGCTTATCATCTCTGACACAAACTATCATGATAAAATAAAACAGAAATGTCTTTTTGGTGACACAAAAGAGTTGAACTTGTATCCAGCCCAGCAGACTCCCTCTTCACCACTCCCCCTATCCTTTAGATGACTTTTTCATTGGTTCTGTCGTGTTGGCACTGAATCAAGGACTACAGACCTGGCACTGTGCCGTGCTATACGTGGTTAGTTACTTTTTAGCTGCCAGAGGTCATGACTGTCTGGCTCACTTTTACAAATGTTTCAGTCCAGACTTCAGATTGAGGTCTGCATATATGGATGCAGACCTGTTATAAGCAGTTTAGTAAACAATTCAGTAATATTCTGATTGGTATACAAAACAGTTTACAGTTTCTCTAGGGATGGAAATGACAGTCTATCTGTAAGTTGGTCTGTCCCTCACTGTGGTGCAGATGGAAATATCTCAACAACTATTGGATGGATTTCTGTGATATTTTGTACTAACATTCATGGTCCTCAGAGGATGAAGCCTACCAACTTTGGTGATCCCCTGACTTTCTCTGTAGCGTCACCAGTAGGGAGACATTTTTGTTTCTTGCTGCAGTGTTTTGACAACTACTGGATGGATTGCCTTGAAATTTAGTGCAGATATCCATGATGCCCAGGGAATGAATCTTAATGACTTTGGTGATCCCCTGACTTTTCATCTAGCACCACCAGCAGGTCAAAGTTTTCACTTATGTGAAATATCTCAACATCTACTAGATGGATTGGCACAGAATTTTGTACACTCATTGGTGGTTCCCATACGATGAATCCCACTGACTTTTATTTCCAAATTGCTATTGAAATTTGGTACAGACATTCATGTTCCCCTGAGGATGAACTGTAATAACTTTGGTGATCCCCTGCCTTTAGCACCATCATGAGGTCAGTTTTTTTTTTTTTTTGTTCTGTACTTTGGTATATGACCAAATACCTGCAAAAGTAATGACTTTCCCATCAGCCTCAGCTGTACTTTATACTTAGTGCTAATTAGCAAATGTTAGCATGCTAACATGCTACAGTAAGATGGTGAACATACTAAATATTATACCTGCTAAACATCAGAATGTTAGCATTAATGTCATTGTGAGCATGTTGGCATGCTGATGTTAGCACTCCTTGTGCCTAAGTGCTGCTAGCATGTCTGTAGACTTGTTTCATAGAAAGTTAATGGCATATGACCTTGAACATTGGTTTATTGTCTTATTATAGCTTCTCTTAATTGACAAAGTCTAACATTAGTTATCTAATTTTTGAATTCAAATGTTACACATACGTTCTGCAAAAACAATAGATGGCTTGTCTTTTTTAACCAACATTTAAAGTCGGTGAGAGATTTCTCAGCCCTTTCCAGAGCTGCATTGTTTACAACACAGAGCTTCACCACATGGACAGTAATTGGGTAGTTGGCTCTACAGTGCAGCTGGTATGATATTCATTACTCCACATTTCTTTTTTCTGTGTGACAGTATAATGTGTGTGTGTGTGTGTGTGTGTGTCTCTCTCATTAGGCAGTGTTCCAGTTGAGGTAGGGGTCACCTCCTAATCCTCTAGGGGTCATGCAGATGTACAAAGACAACAGATGACACAGCACACAGGTCCATGTTGTCTGGAGAGAGGAGGTAATTAGGGTTACTATCAGTGTTTAACAGCCAAACGCTGTAACACTATTGGAAGTGTACAGAGATTCATAGCGAAAGAAAGGAAAGAAGATAATTGCCCTCAACTGTGACAGAAAAGATGATTGTGAGATGAGATTAATAAAATTATTTCTAGCATCAAAAAGTCGAATGCTAATTAAAATAATCATTATTTGCAGCCTGAAAAGACACTTTGGGTGGCAGTTAAACATGAGTTTACATAGCGTGTCTAGACAGCTGTATTGTTAAAAATTGATTGATTGAGAAATGGATATTTGAGGTTTTAGAAGAATTTGATAATGTTATTTGCCCATTATTTGCTTTTTTTGTTGTTGCTCTTTTTAACTTATTAGTTAAAGTAAGTAAAGTTAGAAAGAAGTCTTACTAAGATAACAAAAACCTTTTTAGTAAAGATCCCTTCAATTTGGCCATTAACAACCAAGATGTACACTAAGCGGAACATTTTACAGTTGCAGTAACAGTCTGTAAATGTTTGCATGGATACCTATATAGATATATACAGTGGGTAAAATAAGTATTGAACACGTCAACATTTTTCTCAGTAAATATATTTCTAAAGGTGCTATTGACATGAAATGTACACCAGATGTTGGTAACAACCCAAGTAATCCATACATACAAAGAAACCAAAACAAATAAGTTCAGAAATTAAGTTATGTGTAATAAAATGGAATGACACAGGGGAAAAGTATTCAACACGCTTAATGAAATTTATTTAATACGTCGTACAAAAGCCTTTGTTGATAATGACAGCTTCAAGACGCCTCCTGTATGGAGAAACTGGTAGCATGCATTGCTCAGGTGTGATTTTGGCCCATTCTTCAACACAAACAGTCTTCAAATCTTCAAGGTTCCGTGGGCCTCTTCTATGAACTTTGAGCTTTAGTTTTTTCCATAGATTTTCAATTGGATTCAAGTCAGGTGATTGGCT